>JAJIYU010009120.1:0-17330 GCA_030144865.1 Tinospora cordifolia | reverse complement strand
TATTAAACGTGTCGTGTTCGGGTTTGTGTATTGTGACCCGATTAATAAACGGGTCGTGTTCGGGTTAGTGAATTATGACACGATTATTAATCGTGTCAACCCGTTTATGACTCGCCGACCCAAATTGTCACCCCTAATTTTAGGTGTATATTTGCATTTATTAGGTGAGTTTGATTTTATTTTAAGCATTTGCATAATTTTTTTTTATGTTTATTATTGCATATTTTTACATGTTGGTACGGCACAAGGTCATTTCTTTATCAATAGAAATAGACATTTTTGAATTCCATTTATTGACGAAGGGGATATGATGAAAATTATATAAACATATATATATAATTTTCAAATTTATTTTCTTGATATCAAAAACAAAAAATCCGCAGATTTATTAACTAATAATATCTTTAGACAATAGTTTAATATTTATACTTAGCTTAGGGTGACGATCGTTTCCGTGACACTGACGTAAGGGTTGGTATTTTCATCCAAAAAAGAAAAAAAAAAATTGATATTTAGAGTTTTCCCAAAACGCCCGTGCCTTCCACTTGTCACGTGACCAAGAAGAAAGTTAGATTGCGTTTGCAAGCTAATGCCATTTCTGTAATTTCGCTAACGGTCAACCCACGAAACTTTTCCATTCCAAACCTAAAAAAACGGCCTTTCAAGGGAATCCATCTCTTCCATCCCAATCAACCGCAGCGAACAACTCTCTTTGCTTCTCTTCTTATCTTCCGCTCCAGACTCGAACGCCCATACTGCTCTCTCTAAATAAAAGCTTTATTTATTATCTTATTTTTTTCCCACTTCCGTCGATACGTTATGGTACGTCGAAACCCTAGAATCTCTGGTCGTGGTTTTTAACTTAGTGCCTGCTCTCTACTCAAATGGTTTCTGGTAATGTTTCTTGCTTTATATCTGTTAAGTTTTTCGTATGATCTTTAGGTGTAATAATGGGGAAAGGGAGACCTAGGGCAGTAGAAAAAGGGGTTACAGGGCAGACTTCCACGATATCTTCGTCAAGAACATTGAACATACCACTTGCTCCTGTGTTTCATCCCACGGAGGAGGAATTTAGTGACCCTTTGGAGTTTATAGAAAAGATTAGGGCAGAAGCGGAGCCCTATGGGATCTGTAGAATTGTTCCGCCCAAGAGCTGGAAGCCCCCTTTTGCCTTAAATTTGGAAACATTCACGTTTCCAACTAAAACCCAAGCCATTCATCAGTTGCAAGTTAGGTCAGCCGCTTGTGATCTGGATACTTTCGAATTGGAGTATAATCGGTTTTTGGAGGATCACTGTCGGAGGAAGCCAAAAAAGAGGGTGGTTTTTGAAGGGGAAGAATTGGATTTGTGTAAGCTTTTCAATGCCGTCAAGAGGTATGGTGGTTTTGAAAGGGTTGTGAAGGAGAAGAAATGGGGGGATGTTTTTAGGTTTATGCGTTCAGCTGGGAAAGTTTCGGAGTGTTCAAAGCATGTTTTGTGTCAGTTGTATCGTGAACATTTGCTTGATTATGAGAGTTACTATAATAAATTTACTTGTAAGAAGTCAATAAAGAAATGCAAGAGGGTGACGAGTAATGAGGAATATGATTCAAAAAGGAGAAGGAAAAATTCTGCAACAGAGACAGTTAAAAGTAACCAGTCTGACAAGGAAGAAGAGCTTGATCAAATATGCGAACAATGCAATAGTGGGTTACACGGAGAAGTTATGCTTTTGTGTGATAGGTGTGACAAGGGTTGGCATATATATTGTCTTTCACCACCCCTAAAACATGTTCCACTTGGTAATTGGTATTGCTTAGAATGTGTGAACTCTGATAAGGATACTTTTGGCTTTGTGCCTGGCAAGCGGTTTTCTTTAGAAGCTTTTAGGCGTAGGGCAGATAGGGCAAGGAAGAAATGGTTTGGATCAGCTAATGTATTTCGATCACAAATTGAGAAAAAGTTTTGGCAAATTGTGGAGGGGATGGCAGGGGAAGTTGAAGTTGTCTATGGAAGTGACTTGGATACATCTTTGTATGGGAGTGGTTTTCCTCGTGCCAGTGACGTGAGGCCTCCGTCAATTGAGCCTGAGGTATGGGACAAGTATACTTCAAGCCCATGGAATCTTAATAACTTGCCCAAATTGCAAGGATCAATGCTTCGTGCAGTACATGATAATATAGCTGGTGTAATGGTGCCCTGGCTGTATGTTGGCATGCTCTTTTCATCGTTTTGTTGGCATTTTGAAGATCACTGCTTTTATTCAATGAACTACTTACATTGGTACGCATATTTTGCAGTCTTTATTATTTGTTTTGAGAACTCTTGGCAACATGCTTTTCATTGTATTGCATTAGAGACTTTTCGGTTGAAACAATAGATCATGGATCAAGAATTTGAGAGCTATTTCCAGGGTGGTGGAATATTCAGGGCATTGGATTTAGAACTTCTCAATTTTAATATTAGAGTTATGTTGTTATTTTTTAAACTTTTGTTTGTGTGTTTCTTTTTTCCTCTTTTCTTTTGTGTTGCAATAATGCGCAACAAATTGTGTAGAACAGATTGTTGTAATGAGAACTTTTTATTAAATAATACTACTTGGACTAGATCGCTACTGTTTGATGCATGTGGCAGAAGAGGAACAACATCATTTTAGAGATGAATGTAGTTTGTCTCCAAATTGTGGGAGTGTTCTCATTTTATTGTGTTTCTTGGATAAGTAATAGCATGTTAGCATCCTTCCTCATATTGGCGTTGCCTTTCCGCTGAGCTTAAGGTTTGCCATTATGGATTGAAAATCTAAATATTGATGTAAACTAGGTGTTTTGGTAGTATTTAGCCAAGGTTTGAAACAAAATGCCCTGCTTCTTCTACCTCATACACATTGGTCCAAGAACGAGCAATGAGGCTTTCAATCTTTGTTTTTACTTTTTTTAGAGGATTTGGCTTAGATTCTACCCAACTTTGAGACTCATTTTGATCTAGTTCATAAATGACTCAACACCAACCATAACAACCTTTAGTCTTAGTTATATTATTAGGATTCTGCTCTTCAATTATAATTAGTTTCCAGCAACATGACATGATCTCTACTCTAGTAGATTCTCTTATATATTCCATCCTGCATTGTCTTTTTGGCTTTTAGTAACTCTCTTACCATCCAAGTTTTTATTCAAACTCAATGAGATCATGAAGACTTCCGCCCTTGTAGTAGCAAATCATGTTCTGAAAGTATCACCAAGAATCACCTGAAACACTGCTTTGGCATTTTCAACGCAAATTGCGTATGAAGTTTGCTAAACAACCAATATGCCCTAGATGTGATTTTTTTTTAACCACTTTCCAATAATTTCAAAAACATTTAAAATATTAGCACAAAGGATGCTTTGATATTTTCTTTAAAATTCAAAATCATACATGCGTTAATGAATTCTGGGGGTATTTTTTTATCACTTTATCTTCAACATCTACGTGTTCTCTTCCAAAAACTTAATTGCACAACTCAATCTTGTTCAATTCAACCAAGCCTTTTTTGACTACTTGAATGTACTTTTTCCACTCCACTAACAAGAGTTGAAACAACATTAAAATTTCAACATTTAGTTATAGATGCTCGTGTCATTTTAAGTTTTCATCTGCTTGTGTCATTACCACGGATTGTTTAGTCATGTAACTGGGGCATCTAAATGTCTTTATTGTACATGTTTAGCCCACCTTAATCAATTTTCTCGTAGTTCATCGTCAATTGGGGGGCTTTTACTTATGTTTGTTTTAATTTATTAATATCATCTTTTAATGTTTTATCATATATCCATTTTAATGAACATTTGTATTATACTTATTTTTGTTTGCATGTTTTTCTTTACTGCCCAAAATTTTGTTCTATATTGTATAGCTAACATAATAATGATTTAATATAATGTTCCAATTAACTTCAAATAGAGGTATTGATCAAGGAATGAAAATTCGACTTCTCCCCAAACTTCAACCTTTAAAAATTAGAATTAATTTGAAGATTTTGAGAAATTCGAAAGAATTTTTGTAAAAATTTACCAAGTTAAAAAAATTAAAAAAATACTATGTAAATGCTAAAATATGGACAATTTCTTTCAAAGATATCAAAAACAAACATAATAAATATATTTTACACATAAAAGTATACATATAGTGGTTTTGAACATGTATTTTAACATTAATAATGTTTTATGTACATTGCTCGTGTGAACTTAAAATTGGTAGAGAAAAGAAAGAAACAAAGAAAAATTTATCGTCACACTCTAATGGTCTTGCAAACATAAACCTTGGTTTTCCTTTCTTTTCTTCTCTCAAAGTCTGTCCTCTTAGGCTTTTCGCTTATTTTTCTCTCATTACTCTTCTCTCTATCGTCTCTTCTTGGATAGCTACTCGCCAATTATGCATATCTTGCTTTAAATCTTTTTTATTTATAGAAAATATTTTTTTTATACAATCTCTATAATTATACTGAAGAATCTTTATGCACCACATAAATTCTTTCATTAAAAATGCTCTTTCTTACGGCTTTTATGCAATTTTTTTTCTACAAAAATCTTCAAAACTTCAATTTTAAGTAAACTTTACTGATTTTTCGAAGATTTCGACGAAATTTTGTCATTTTATAATTACAGGCGAACTTCGCTTCGATTGTCCAAATTACCTAATTAATTCGGCTAATTTCGACGAAACTTCGACTAATTTTCATACCTTGGTATTGATCATATTACTCCTTTTAACACATCCGACTTTAATTCTATGATTCACATCTTTTGGGTAGAAAATCCTTATCTATTTGGTACCTTAGATCTAAACAATATGAATCAACGAGTTGGTTATTAGTTGCATAGTAAGAGTTTGGAGTACGAGTTGGTTTTTTTTATTTTTATTTTTTTAATTTTTGAAATCCTAATCTAATCTTAAACTAAATAAAAAACTGATGAGTCACACAATTTCACCTTCTTGATTAATAGTTGATCACAAATACCTAACCTTCTACTTTGTGGTATTTCTACTTATTCTAAATGGCATTTTTATATATTCAATTTTATTCCTACTTATTTTGGGTCTTCACGCTTAGCATTTACTCATTTAAGATAATATGTTATTTGTTAAGGTTTGATTTCATAATAATATTTTCTAATATTTTAAAAACTTCCCTTAGAGCACTTACAAATTGTTTGGTTTTTGAAACGTTTAAATAGATAATTTTTTGTAATTTTTTTCCTTTACATATTATAATAATTATGCCAACTCACCCAATTTGAGAAGTCACTATGGCGCAGTTGAATGCCTTGACAACTTTGAAAAACCTTAACTTTTAGCTTTTGAACGAAGCCTAATTCTGCTTAGAGAACTTTTGCTGCAAGGATCACCATAAGAAAGTGTCTTAGTTGTGAATTTGGTGGTTGTATCTTGATCCAAATCTATGAATTTTATACCTTAGGATTTGACTCAAGGGAAATCGATTCAAATCCCTTAATAGGGATCCCAATATTTATAAATCCTTATGTGACTCCTTAAAGTACGGTAAAACATTTTGATTTATGATTCACTATTCAAATCTTGTTATTTCAGAAATTTATATGAGCGTTGCCAATAGTAAATGTAAAATATACAAGTTAGGCATCATTTAGTGTTTTCAAGGCGTCACCTAAGACTACGCTAGGGTATTTTAGGGAAAAATGCCTGCGCATAGTGGTAGGCAGATGGTTTGGGGTTGAACTAATGTTTTAAAAGTTCAGGGTATTTCTCTAATTAAAAAAAAAAAAACGCTATGAAGACAAACCCCATTCCTTTCAATAGTGAAACCTTTGAACCTTTTTACCCCTAAATCTATATTTTATTTACTCCGATTAAGAAACATTGTTGAAAACTATAGTTGTGGGCAATCCTTCGATGATATATATATTTGAACAGAAACTAGAGACAGTATTTAATATAATAAAAGAAGGAAGTTGACCCCATGCTGGATGAAAAATCCAAGTAGTACTGGCCAATTAAAATGTTTGAAGTATTTTTTTTTTCCCTATTACATATCCAATCCTTGAAATTATATTCTTTCGCTAACCTAGTGACTGAAATTCAACTATCAAACAAAATTTGGGATCTTTCCCACGAAAGCCCCATGGATCAATGTTCTCCTTGAATATTTGCTGACGATATATTTACTCTCCATTTTTTTTTCTTCCATTTGTTACATAAGAAAGCTTCCAATACTGGTAGTTAGAATTATTATTCAAAATTATATCATCACCTCTGAATTGGACAGCTTTCTTTGTTAAGATAATGTTAGATTGGATTTCTACCATAAAGTGTAAGATTTTGTTTTTAATTTGTGGTTTATTCTATTAAATTTAATTATTGAATTTCAAACGATGGTGAGACAAAACTTGGATTTTTTGTCACCATGGTAGATTTTTTAGTTCCAACCTTCAAGCACACCTTGAGGATCCTATTTTGGTTCAATCAATGAGTATAAAAGAGATCTTAAGTAGATTTGATAAAGGAGAAAAGATCCCAACCCATATTGTGACTTTTTTTAGGAAAATATTGCATTGTTTTTTTTTTTTTAAATATTTCAACATTGTAGGTTTTTTAATTGTAGGGAGTCTTTTTAGCTTTTTTTTTCTTTTAATTATCATGAAACTAGATTTGTTTAAATGGTAAAAAGGCTTTTGAATGTTTTTAATAGTAAATGGTTATTATTATTATTATTTTTTGGTTATGAAGGGCAAACGTAGAAGTGCAAAAATTAGAAGCGCTTGAATCAAGTTGAATTGAGGAATTGCATGATTCACATGTGAATCACTAGGATTTTGATTCTTAGTTCCAATTCATGTGGCTGTGGGGAATTGAATTGCATACATGTGATTCACGATTTGATTGTGATTCTATCATCTGTGCTTCCAGTTTCCATCAAATTTCTCTAATGATGTGCATTGGGACGTAATTTAATGTTTTGTGGGCATTGTTTTAATTATAATGAAGCGTTTTTAATCATTTGATAAAAAATGAATGTTTATTATAAAATAATTTGACTTGTTTATGAGTCTTTTCATCTGCATAGTCTATGTATTTATATGATGAAATATTGTATTTGTTGGTTCTTTTTTTTTTTTTTTGGGATTTTACTTTTTTGATTTTAATAAATTTTGTATATGATAATTTTCTTTTTCTACTAATGAATTTTCTGTTTTTTTTTTCATATGACTGAGAAGTGGTTGTGTCTTTAGTTTGAACCTGATAACTTCGATCGACTATATCTCGCCATTTTTGTAGTTCTAATTTGGGCCAACAAGTGTGAGATAAATCTTGTTGTTAGTAATGATAACCCGTTAACTAGTTTGTCCAATCATTAACTCTGAGTTTGTTAAGTTTCTCATGCCTTAGTTTGAAATGAATAGTTTTTATGTTCTAAAGTAATCTCTTATTATAAATTTTAGAAAAAGGGGTGTCCTTTGCGTTGAAGTACATTTTTTAAGTGATACTTTATTTATTTAGTTTGCGTGAAAGGAAATGATGGAATATTTATAATACAAATACAAGCTGGATGAAATATCCTGAGAGTACAAAGCGTTACATCATTTACATAGATTGTAGTAATATAGTTTCCATTTCCCCAAAAAAAAAAAAATTTACATAGATTGTAATATATTGAACCAATGTGGAGTCCGCTTCCCAAAGGAATAACTTATACTTAGCTTAAAAGAGGACACCCAAGTAGCAAAAAGGATTATAGACCTCTCCCAGTACTGTCGACATTCACACTGATGTTGCTGAAAATACAATTGTTCCGGGTTTCACATATCACATACTAAATAGCAAAATGTAGAAGAGTTTAATATTTCTTTATAGCAGTAGGAGGAGGGCAAGATGGGAGAATTTTCAGTTGAAGGAGCTTCCAACACGTTGACAAGTGATATTTGTTCATAACTTGGTTTTATGGTAATATTTGTAAAATAGATATGCATTTGACAAGGAAGATAGGGTTTGTGAATTCTATTGCTAACATTAGAAAGCAACTTTTTCGTAGTCAAAATAAAAAGAATTGTATTTTTATTTGTTTGATCATTATAATTGTACTGATTAATAATTTTTCGTTTGGTTCAAGTAAAAGTAGTACATTGATTCTTGTGAGAAGGATAAATCCTTAGCTTTGGTGGCTTGGAAGCAGGTGGTGCAGGACATGGAACACGTTGCTTACATATTTATGTCTATATTTAGGATGCCAGTGTCAATAGCAGGAGATATAAAAAATAATGAGCCCTTTTCTTGGAAATGTGAAGAGACGGAGAAAACCTTTGCTTTGGTGGCTTAGAAGCAGGTGGTGCAGGAAATGGAACATGGAGGGCTAGGAGATTACTTTACTGAAATCTGAATTAGATACATTGTCTACATATTTATGTCTATATTTAGGATGCCAGTGTCAATAGCAGGAGAGATGAAAAAAATCATGAGCCCTTTTCTTGGAAATGTGAAGAGAAGGAGAAATCTTTTGCTTTAGTGGCTTAGAAGCAGGTGGTGCAGGACATGGAACATGGAGGGCTAGGAGTGGGAATCTTGTTGCTAAGAAAATTGGCTATGGCTGCTAAATGGCTATGGAGGTTTCAAGAAAATTCGGAATTCTTATGGACAAAAGTGATTGAGAGCATTTATAGAGAAATGGATCAATGGGGAACAACAACCCAAACAAGTAAGACTACATATAGGGCCCCTTGGAAATTTATAGGATTTCTGAAAGTCCCTTTCTTACGGTAGACAAGATGGAAAGTAGACAATTACAAGAAAACTTTTGAAAAGCAAATTGTGTGGAATACTGTTCTTCAAGAATAGTTTCCTAGACTGGTCAGGATCTCTCAGCTCCAAGGGGCCATTGTTAGTGCGTTCTTCACAAACAAAAAGTTTGCTGGAAGGAGGAGGAAACACATGGAACCTTCATTTCATTAGGAATCTTACAAATGTAGAGGTAGAGGAAGTGGAAGTGTTGGTGCAGATGCTGCAACAGGTTCAGATGTGAGACTAGGGATATAGATGGACATGGATAGGGGACTCCTTAAGGATATACTTGGTCAAATCATGCTTCTGTTTTCTCCTCCCATAACAAAACATTCCAAAACTTTATCATCATAATTTCATTTGGAAAAGCAGAAGTTCCAACGAGAGTATAGATGTTGGGGTGGTTCATAAGAACAGGGAAGTTATGCACTATGAATAGTATTCATAAAAGATTCCCTAACTCTTATTTGCAACCATCATGGTGCTACCTATGCTAGGAAGCAAAAGGAGATGCTGCTCACATCTTCAACAGTTTTAAGGTTGTGAAGGAAATTTGGAGCAGATGGGAAGCGAATTGAAGGAATTCTAAAGCTCTAGAAGAAGGAAGATGGTTTGAGATGCCAAAAGTGATGAGGTGCTCGCCTGTCAAGCATTATTGAAGAAGATGTGCACTTTTTACTACTTGGTACACTTTATGGGAAGAAAGGAACAACAGACTATTTCATCAATAAGGAAAATAAGATAGATATAATTTGGGACATGGTATCTCTTTGGTTCTTAAGTTTTAGTATCAACATTGTCTAAAGGATATACTTAGATGGAATGGGTTACGAATTGGTCCTTCATTTTTTTTTATTAGTTTAGAGGATCATATTTTGTGTGGTATAATTTCTTTTCATTTTGTTTTGTTGCTATTGGGATATCTCATCCTTGTCTCTATACTTTCAATATCTATGTTTCCTTTCCCAAAAAAAAAGTTGCACAAGAAAGTGTCATTTATGTATGAATCAAATATTTCTATTTTTAATATCTGCCAAATATTTCTTGGCGATGCCAATCTTATATCTTCCAAATTAGTCTTCTTAGGACTAATGTATTCAAGATAGTTTGGCTCATGGGTTGTGTAGGGCCTTCTTATTCTGCAGTTGTATCTTTTTGTTAATGGACAGCTTGTCCAAATCAATATAATATGTTTATTTTCAAAAAAAAAAAAAAATAGTCTTCTTAGGACTAATGATTATGCTTGTAGTAAGATATTTTCCCTCTATTTCGTAATTTTTTTTGATGTCATTTCTGGTTGTATTTGTCCTTTTAGACAAATCTATTATTTTTTTTTTATTTTTTTTTTTCAAGTTAGTGAGTTTTTTAATCCATGAATCTAACTTGAGTGGAAGATTCTAGAATGATTTGATTACTTATTGATTTTTTTTTTGTTTTTGTTTTGACTTGATCTATATATTTCTCTCAGTCCAAATGATGCAAACTAGCAAGGTTAGATCTTGAGAACCCCAAGCAAGAAGTATATTCTTCCGAAGAAAGCTAAAATCAGATGTAGAAGTATCCACTTCGACCTTTGAATAGCAAAGAAATAAAGATCCAATTTGTTGAAAACACCACAAGGTTGATCAATCTTTGTTAAATTTAAATAGTTCATTGAAGAGCCTAAGAGAAAGCTTCTTTTAAATCTGAAAATTCAAATTAAAAAAAAAAAAAACTCATTTTGATTTTGTATCTGATGCCCTTCTTCAATGAAAAATGAACTTATTTAGACAAATTTTAGAGGTAACTCCTAGGAGTATGAACATATTATAATGAAAAGACACTTAAAACAAAAGTCTAACTCCGAGGCAAATGAACATACTCCAAAGTAAATATCGCATACTACAAAATCACATTCCTTCTAGGAAACTAAAAAGACTAAAAATTAAATGGCACTAAATACAAGATCGTAATTCCTAGGAAGCTTAACTTGGACATTAAAATAGCTCAAACGCTTGGTAAAATTGAAATTCATGGATCCTTCTTAATGCACGCATTGTTCAACTTTGATATATATAATTTTCTGCTAGACTTTTTTATTTGTTACTGTTGTAGCCCATCTTGTACTTAGATCACATTGATGACTTCTTCTGACTTGCATATGCCCAAATCAATGTCTTTAAAACCATTAGAAGTTCACTTATAGCCATGTTGTCTTGAAGAGGTCCAATCCAAAGTTGTTAAATTGAAATTGGAATGTTAAATCATTAAGGACAAGATTTAAACTGAATCATAAATAGCATTGTAAATTGTAAGATTTATTATTTTTATTTTTCAAATAATATAAGTAAACTAGTGTACTATTGGTTTATGCATATGTGATGATTTTAAGTTACTTTAAAACTACTTTACATATAAATATATACAAAAACAATCTATTACTTGCGTATTTTTTTAAAGAAAAGTTTATGACAACATACATTCAATAACAAGGTCTTATGAACAATTTTGTATTTTCTCAATCACAATTGCCGTTATACATAATTTCATGACTTGTATCACATCCCACAGTTGAGTTGTATGATTGGGGAAAATCACACAATTTGAATAAGAGAAGTGTAGTTTTTCTCCATCTGTGATTTGAATTGAATCGAAAGCAGAACGGAGGAACAAGTAGTGGTTGAGTGGGAGACACGCTTATTAACAATGTTGTCTATGTGGAAAGGTAGAACTAGGCGATAAGCCTTTGTAGGGGCCTTTCTAGGCCATAAAATAATTGTTTAGAGGTCCCTAAAAATTATTTATCTATTTATTAGTCCCTCATTCTATATATGTGTATACATATAATATATATATATATATATATATATATATATATTACACTAAAATAAATGATATATTACTGATTTTAGTATATTATTTATTTTTTATTAGTTTAGAGTTAGAAATAAAGATTTTATCAAGCCCCTTCTTAAAAAATAAATTGCAATTACTTCCCTAGAGCCCCTAGGTAGTGGCCTTGGTACTTGGTGGACCAACTAGGCGAGGTTTAGGTGATACCTTGGCAACACTGCTTATTAACATTGTTAAATCCAATCAATATAGCACGACGACCATTGGTAATTATGAGTGGTTCTTTAGGACTGACCGACAATCGCTATAGTTAGAAATAATCTAATTGAAACATAATGGTTCTATCATTAGTGATATAACTGATTATAATCATTCTAGTACTAATTACTAATATATAATAACTATTTAATATAACCATAGTCCCATAATTATATATTATTTTACATAATAATGAAATAGATTTTAGTAATAGTGGCCCAATCAATGGTTTTATTGGTCTTTTAGCTCAAGCCCTTGGAAATAGGTACACTTAGCATGTTCAAAGCATCACACTTGAATATCTTGGAACATCTTGGTCCACTTGATGAGTTGCATCATCAAATTACAATATATTTGAAAGTTCTCTCATTATTTTATTATAAATGGAATAATTTGGATAACCCATGTTTGTTTTTTCAATCAAGATGTTCAGTAACATGAATTGTGTGCTTCATTGATCAATTGATGAAACTCTTAAATGATTTAATTGTGTTTTATGATTTTGATAATGGTGCTAGTGAATTCATTTGATTAAGTGTCAAGTAACATTCAAATTAAAAAGCATCTCCTACAATTTGGAACTTATTGAGTCCTTTAGGGGTTGTCCCTAAAATTATGAATTTTTATTCATTGAATTTGATGCTTGTCCTTTGATGTAGTTATAGTAATGTTCTTTTGGTTGTGCTCGTTTTAAAAAGAATTTTATTCACATTGTTTATTTTTTTTAAAATTGGTGTATCTAGGACACCTTACTCCTACCATAGTAGGCAACGAGAAAGGGACAACTTTGCCTTCACATTGACAAGGCTGTTCTCAAATTTGAACCCTCTACCTTGAGTTGCATGTGAGCATCACCTAATGGCCAACCCTTCTTTTTATTTATTTATTTCTATTTCAAACATTTTTGTACCTTCTTTATATGAAAATAGAAAAGATGTGAGGATATTTTGCTATGAGTAAATGTGGATATGAATGGAGTATCATTTGTGCAAAAGATCTTGATTGAAACGGTTTTGGATTGGGCGGGATTTGTTGAGTTGCAAGTCCATTAAATTATGTACATGTTCATCTTTTTCCATATTTGTATGATATTTTTGCTAGAATTTCTTGGGATCTCATTGAACTTTAAAATGCTTTGTTCCTTGAGGCCTACATAGCGGCTTTGTTTGCAAGGTGGTTATCTTTGTGTCTTAAAGGTGAGAACCCTAACTGTAAGGCATATGCTCCAATGTTGCTTTGGCCTTGCCTTGCCTTGTCCATACCACTGTCAATTACTAAAACCATGAGCATTTATCGGTGGTGAGCACAACTCGACTACTTTAATTTCTTAGGAAAGTGAATTTAGTTTTCATATATGATTTTATGGGTTTTCTTTTTCGAAAGCAAGATGAACTACATGGCTCGAGGTCCATACCACTGTCAATTTCTAAAACGATGACCATTTATCGTTGGATGAGCATAACTAGACTACTTTGATTGCTCAGGAAAGTGAATTTTGTTTTCATATATGATTTTATGGGTTTCCTTTTTTGAAAGCAAGATGAACTACTTGACATACAATATATATATATATATACATATAATATGTATGTATGCAAATGTCTATTTGTGCGTGTGTGCATATATATATTGCAAAAAAAAAAAAAAAAAAAAAAAACCAAAAAAAGAAAAAAAAAAAAAAAAAAACTTTTAATATTTTTTGTTTTAAAAACATGAAGGTTCACATAAAACTTCTTTGAAGCAAATAAAATGCAGGTTGCTAACATGTAGTTGGTGCAATTGTTAAAGAGGTAGTTTTAGAATCTCAAGGGGTTAGGTTCAACCCTTGTCATTGCATCACTCTAGAGGGAGGGAGGGGGGCCTCATATCAAAGCCTAACATCTTTCGAAAAGTGTGGTTTGGCAGTAGAGCCGGTTATACAACTAACATTGTATCTTTGCAAAAGGAAAATACCTTCTTCGGATTATACTATGCAGGCCATTTATTTATTTTAATTTTGTTTTTAGTTTTTAAACATTGCATTTATGTGGGACGTGAATTTCATTCTCTTACAAAATTGTGGTCCTTCACTTCACTTGTTAGTTTGTGGATAATTACTACATACGTATGTAGCTTTTGATTTGTTACATGCTTTCTGGTTTAATATGTTACTTTCTGAATGCTCATTCATGACAGGGGAGAGTCAAAATGTTGGTATAGCGTCCCTGGCAGTGAAGCCCAAGCATTTGAGCAGGTATTCACCTAAGACTTCCAAAATTCCATGTAATTTTTCAACTATTTCAATTGTTATCAAGTCCTTTAATTATAAGAATAATCAAGAATGATATCATTTACGTTACATGCTCTTCTAGAACTGGTTCAGTTTTAATTGCATACCTTCAGTTGGCAGCTTCTTGCGTACTGATTTAAAGAACATATATTCAGTGCATGATCTTTGATCTTTCAATTTGTGAAGGAATTAAATTTCAACTTAGCTTCAACTCTCACGAGAGCAGTTTTACTTTATGGAAATTAAATCAGGTAGGAAAAATGCTTAGTAATTCAACAGGTTAAAGAAGTCCGAAAAATTATTGCATATATGAAAGAAATCATTTTGCTTATGATATCGTGCAAGATGTATTATGTTGACTACTTCTCATAACACACTAAGTTATCATTTTTAGTATTGTTTGCAAGATAAAACATTCTTTGTGCTTAAGAGACATGAATGTAAAAGGAAGGAATTAGAGGTGATAACATGTTAAACATTTTTTGCTTGACAATTTCTTGAACTTTATCGAATTATTTTAGAGAATTTTGTTACTTCAATTTTACCTCTACTTTCCACTTCGATGGTTGAATAAAAGGGAAATAATTTGTGGAAGTTTGCCAAATTTTGGGAAATTTTCAAACCATGGTTGTAACTGTAATTATCTTTTTTGGGTGGGGCTTAATTCTTTTTTATTTTAAACCCAAAATATATATATGTATGATCTGCCCTACGCTTCCTTGTGACAATAATTACATGGAGCCTTATTTTTGTTTGTTGGGTTCCCAAGTATGCATGTTTTCCATCGAATGTTTTTTGACTTCACATTAGATGTAAAAACCCTAGGTATTGATGCTATCTATTCTCCACACACATGTACACATTAAAAAAAAAAAAACAAAATAGAACATATAACAAAAAATGAACAGAAAAGGATTTTACAAAACAAAAAAAGAAATTAAATGAGCAAAGAAAAAGGAGAAAAAAGCAAGCTGGAAAGTTGAAATTAAAATGTTTCTTTAACAAAATTTTTTTTGTAATTGCAGTGCTATCAAGGTCTTCAATGGAATTGCCGTGAGTTATCAAAGTACAAGTGGTCATTGGACCTTCGTTACTCAACTACTAGTTAGTCGTTAGACCTTCATTACTTGTCTACTAGTCCTTGGAGTGGTTTAGTTGAGTGTGAGAGAAATAGCTTAGTTGCTAGAGTAATGAGTCGGTAGGGAGCTCTATTGCAAGAGAGATTTGTTAATAGAGAGATTTGCAGAGGGAGGGATGGAGGGAGAGGGTCTAGACCAAGAGAAATGTTGATGGAGAGGGAGAGTGGAGTGCAAGTCTTTACTCGTTTAGGGTATACAAAAGACAAATTCTTTTTTTGAAGCCCTTAAAAAGTCAAAATATTTGAATGACTCCCCTTCAGTGCCCGGACCACCTTGTAAGCAAGTTTGAAGCCCTAAAAAAAGTCCAAATATTAGAATGATTGCCCTCCAGTGCCCAACCTACCTTCTGAGCAAGCATCATGACCTTCACAATACTACTTGTACCAAAGGATTGAATGACCCATCATCCTTTTTGATAATAATTTCTTGTTGGTGAGGACAAGTGGCCCCTATAACCCAAGCCCATGCTTCGATCTGGTAGAATTTAAATGTTCCTTCTTATACTTGTTGGAAAATGTAGTAGGTATAGGACGGTGAAAAGATGTATTTTCTTTTTGTCTTCATCCCATAGGTACAATCCTCCCTTGTTTTTTCTCCTATTTGCCAGTCACGCTGATATCCTTTCTCCAATTGCCATATGTAGCCTAATGCATGACACTTATCCTCATGTTGCCTCCGAATAGTCTCCTTTCTTCACCATTTTTTGATTTGTTCTTCTTTTCCAGCTTCCAACATGATTGACAAATTCTCAATTATTTCTTGAAAATCTCAACATTTTTAAAAAAATAGTTTATTGCACTATAAATGATAATATAAGTACATGCAAGGGGGATCACTACAAAAGCATTCTACCCACTCTTATGCCCCAACCTAGTTACAAAACAACTAAAAAACATTGCCCCATCTTCCAAGCCAATCAGACATGGAATTCCCAATAAAAAGAGGACAATTACTAATCTAGAAAGGCGCAAGAATCTGATATTGCTCTCGTATTTCACTATGAAGGATATATTTTTCTTCGAAAATCCTTGCGTTTCTCGCTTTTCACACACTTCACGCTACTGCCAAGCTAGCCACCATCCAATGAGCTCTCCATTGCTTATCAACTTCCTCTCAACAAGGACACACACAACACAATGGTTCCTGTACAAAGCTCTCTGGAAAGATAGGGAAATGTTTTCTCCACATTTCCTAGACGAAAGAAACATAGGGATATCTCAAAAATAAGCGATCCACACATTCCCCATGGTGTTTACAAAACAAACAACAATGAGAGACAAGGAATAACTGGAAATCCTCTTTTGAATTATGTCCCCCGTGTTGACCTTCTCCTTAGACACTTCCCCTGCCAGAAACTTTACTTTAGATGGAGCCGGAACCTTCCAAATTGCTCTTAATAAAGGGGAAGGGTGACTTGACTTGTAGGATCTTCAAGCAAGGAGGAAAAGAAAGATTTAGAGGAGAAAACCCCAGAATTGTCCTTGAACCAAACAATATTATCCTCCCTATCTTGATTTGAACACTCCCTCAATAGAGATTGAATGGCAGTCTCTTCTTCTTTATGCCTCGGGCCTTTGGAGGACTGCAATCGCAAATTCCATCGAATAGACGCTGAATCTGGTCTAAAGTCCAGGAGGGAAGAGACTGGACAATTTTGACTTGTGGATAGCTTGTACAGTATAGGAAACAAGACGAAGAATGCCTTGTTTTCCCACCACACATACTCTCAAAATCAGATATCATCTCCTCTTCCTAGCTTCAGACGTATAAGGGGATTATAATAATGGCAAAGAGAATAGATAAACTTCCATGGACTTCTATATGTAGCACATCTCTGAATACCAACATTCCGACCATTAATGTTCAACCCGTGTTTGCTTTTGATCAATCTTCCCCAAAGCTTATCTTGCTCTCTCAGAAACCTCCACAATCATTTCTTCGCTAACGATCTATTCCTTTCACACACGTTGCCAATCCCTAGACCATCCCCCCCCCCCCCCCCCCCCCCCCCCCCCCCCCCCCCCCCACCCACCCACACCCACCCCTCCCTCCTCAATTCTCC
>JAJIYU010009119.1:0-17325 GCA_030144865.1 Tinospora cordifolia | reverse complement strand
CTATTGAATTTATTCTAAGGCATGTGGTATTGAAAAATAGAAAGTCAAGTGTGTGTCGCTTGTAAAGTAACTCGTCCCAACTCGCCAAATGGTTAGGTCTGCCATCCAAATATGGCGGTTATGTCCAAAACTCAAGGAATTGGGGGTTGGGGGTGTTACAAAGAATGATCACATGATCCAAGCTAAAATGATCATGTGCACCCAAACCATGCACACACCCTAAAATGTCTACCCTCTTGTGTGTGTACACTCATGTGACAAACCCAATTAGAAGTTTCTAAGCATGATTTGTATTCATAAACAAACTGTAGCCATCACACATGCCCCCACAAACCAAATTAGAAGTCTAAGCAAAAAGAAAATCTTCCTTGGCGCCAAATCAAGGGAGAATCCAATGCAAAGTAGCTAGATTGCCCTTTTGGTGTGCCAACTCTAAATGGAACCAAGATTGGAAGTTTCCTTGCTCATGAAGTCATCTAATTTGATTTCTAATTCATACACCTCAACCTTGGAAACAAAATCCAACCCGTGGGCTCAGTACACATATGGTATGACGTTCCAAAAATGGGAGTTTCCCTATTCTTGTGACTTGACACCCAAGTTTGGATTAGCTAGGAAAGATTATTGATACACTTGCTAAACTGAATTAAGACGTTACTATGATCTATTAGGGACATCCCAAATTAGATTAGAAGCATTCTAAACCCTTTTTGTGCTCATACATAATTAGGAAACCAAATGAGAATCATATCTTGTGAATAAGAAACCCTAATCCCTACTTGCCCAAACTGTGAGCTTACTTGCCCAAATCAATGCAAATCGTCCCTTGTGAGTATGAAAAAAATCTCTTGTGTGTGTGTGTGTGTGCTGTCCAAACCATCCCCTTGCTATTGAAACTCTATATAAAGGCCCCCCTATGCTCACTTCTTCTTTTTCCAAAACAAGAACATACTAGTCCCTTTTGATTGTTTTAGCCCTCTTCTTAGCAACCCCTTCTAACTTCTCTTGTTTTCTTGAGTGCTTTGATGTTTAATTGAGTGTTCTTGAATTTTCTTTGAGTGCGAGATGTGTTGAAGAGGAAAAACTTTGTTGAAATTTTAATAATCTTCAAGTTAAGGTGGAAGTGACTTCTCAAACTTTTATTTTACTTGTTAAGTTTAATACCATGTTCATGTATGCTTGATTTCATTTTGGTATGCATATTTAGGTTTGAAGAATATGATTTAAATCTTAGATTTGCATATATGTCATGTTAGTTGATCATGAAACCATGCCATGCTTAGATTATGCATGTTTAGGTTTATTTTAAAGTATGATGCATGCTATGTCTTTGTTTTCATGTTTTGAATGTTTATATATAAAACATGCTAAAATTATTTTATTTATGGTTCATGAGTATGATATTTAATGAAATATGTTGAGATTAAGAATCATGTCTTGTCAAAGTGAACATGAGGGTCACTGTGGGTGTTCTTTACATGTGATTAGTTCACATGGGTGATGTCCCAAAATACTTGGAATATGAGTTAGGCACTAAGTCCAATGAAACTTGGCATAAGGAATGCCTTTTCACTCAAGGGAGGTATTTTAATAAAGAACATCAAGGGCTTTAAAACCCTTTTAGTGAAATTTACAATTGTAAATGAGATATTGTTTAAAACGCCTAATGATTTATAAGTGCTTGAATTTAAATTTGTTGTTGATCTAAATTAGTAATTTAGTTGTTTGAAAAAGATCCACTGGGTTATGTGCTCACCCTTCCATTTTTATCTTTTCAAGAAATTAAATACATGATGATGCATGATAAAGACTTAAAGATGTTAGTTTTTAGAAAGTTTTCATTTTATTTACAATGTAAGGGCATGTTGCCCAAGTTTTGAATTATTTCTGCTGTAATAGTTTATTTTGATTTAAATTGGAGTCATGTACTCTCCTTTATTAAATTGAATAAAGAATTAGAAAGTTTTCTTTTATCTCTTGCACAATTGTCTTGGTATGTGTTACATAAATAAATAAGGCTTGGGATAAAAGAAGTAGAATGTCAAGTTGTGTACTTGTAAAGCAACATCGGCTTGACCCACCTTGTGGTTAAGTCTAGTTATAAGTCTCAGGGATTGGGGTGTTACATTTCCCCTCTTGATCGTCAAGATTAAACATGGGATTCTTTCTATATTCATTCTTTAGTGCAAGAAACCAACTTCCATCTCCTTGATGTGTGTTTTAGAAATTTCTATAAATCAGCATGGGACCACCTTCCATAGTTTCTTATTTCTCTTGTGGTCAAGTTTCTAAAGTGCTCACAATAGGAACTTCTATTCTTGGATTTTGGTGAGCAAGGCAACTTTCTATTTTGGTTCTTTCCCTTGTGTACACACATGATCAACAAGATTTGAGCAACAAGACTTGGATGATTTTGAGTTTGGAAACTTTCCATAATGTGCAGGAGTGGAAAGTTTCCTATTCATTCTCTTGTGCATGGTTTGGGGACTTTCTATTTTGATTTTCTTCTCTTTTGTTGTCAAGGACCAACATTTAGAAACTTCTATTTTCATCTCTTGTGCTCATGGATCATGGGGACTTCTATTCTTGATTCTTTGGTGTGCTTATGGGCAACCTTCTAATATTGGAAACTTTCATTCTTGGTTTTCTTGGTGTGCTCATGATCAACATAGAATACCTTTCTAATTGAGCTCATAAGACACTTTTTATTTTCTCTTTTGTGTTCTCAAAGGAGACATTTGAGATGTTTTTAACATGGATTCATTTCTTGTGGTGCACAGACACGGTGGTAATTTAGGTACTTTGCCTTAGAACATGGTTTGGGAAACTTCTAAGTATATGTGTGATTCATTTCTATTTTCCAACTCTTTTCTCTTTTGTTTCCTTTGTTTTCATTTCATTTCTTTTCTTAATTCTCATTTCACTTAGAGTTTCTGAGAAAATAAACTATCAATTGACCATTGAAATAAACTTCTGCTGAATTGGTTTCATTTAATCCTCAATAATGTTCTATACATCATTTTATTTCATTTCGTACAAATCTTTTTAGGGTATTACACCAATGTAGCCTTTTCTAGGTCATGGTGTCTCCATAGAACCTTGACTAGAGAGATGTCCTTGGTTTTGAGATTTTGCACTTTACAATCCAATATTCTGATGGTTGGTTTTTCTTAAGTGGCATTATCCAGGAGTTATCCTTCCTCCCAATGTATGATGTGAGAGGGATTCGGTTCATATTTTTGCAACATTTATACATGGAATACATTGTGGATCGAATACATTCTGTTCAGTAGATCTAGCTTGTAGGTGCACTCACCAACCCATCTAAGTATTTCAAATAGACCAATGAATCTTGGTGATAGCTTCCCTTTGATCCCAAAATGTTTAATTCCTTTCTGAGGGCTGATCCACAGGAACACTCTATCACCCTCTTGGAACTCTAGAGGTCTTCTCCTCTTATTTGCATAACTTTTCTTCCTACTTTGAGCCATGGTTAGCCTCTTCTGAATCTGTTTCGCCTGTTCGTTCATTTCCTATACTAGGTCTAGCCCTATAAGTACATGATCCTCAAAAGTTGCCCAACAAGATGGAGATTTGCAGGCTCTGTCATAGAAAACTTCGTATGGAGCCAATTTGATGCTTGGTAACTGTTATTGTATGCGAATTCTGCCAAATGCTAGTATTTGCTCCAATTACTCTTGAAGAAAAGGACATACGCTCTCAACATGCCTTCTAACATCTATATCACTCTCTCAAACTATCCATCTGTTTGAGGATGGAGAGCAATACTAACGGTGAGTCTACTGTTTAGTTCCTTCTGTAGGTTTTGCCAGAACTAAGATGTGAATCGGGAATCTCTGTCTAACACAATGGTCTTGGGTATACCATGTAGCCTTATTATTGTCCTTGACATATGGTTTTCCCAATTTTCCAACTATGTTTGTACATCAGATGGGTAGAAAATGAGCTACCTTTGTCAAATGATCTACGATCACCCATACTGTGTCTTAATCGTTCTAATTTTTGGGTAGGCCACTTACGAAGTCCATTACAATACTATCCCACATCAATTCTATGATCAAAAGTCATTGCAACATTCTTGAGGGTTTCCTGTGTTTGGCCTTTACCTACTAACAGGTTACACTTTTAGAGACATATTTGGCTATGTTACTCTTCATACTTCTCCACCAGTAAGTCTTATTGAGTTTCTAGTACATCTTACACCTCCTGGATGCATCGTGTACTTGGTCTGATGAGCTTCATCTAGGATGGTCTTTTTGTTCTGCCCACTCTCTGATAATAGACTCTATCCCCAAGTCTCAATGTACCTTCGGCATCGATTCTGAAATTGGTGTGCTTGCCCTATTAGACACCTTTTGTCAGGTCCATGATCCACTTCTTGTGTTTCTGCTCATCTTTAATTTGTCATAGCAGGTCTGGTTGGCAAACCAATGCACATAGGTATGCTTGCTTCCCGTTTGAAGTTACACTTAGATTATAATCATAGATCAGCCGATACATTTGCCCATTTTCTTCATTCCTCTTATCAAACTTTCTGCTAAGGGCATTGGCTATAACTTTAGCCTTTCCTAGATGGTAGTGGAGTTGGAAGTCATAGTCCTTCAGAAATTCCATCTATCTTCGTTGTCTCAGATTAAGCTATTTTTGGGTATAGATGTACTTTAGACTTTTGTGATTAGAGAAAAATGTTGAATGTCTCTTCGTAGAGGTAATGCCTCCAAATTTTTAGTGCAAACACAATTGTCGTCAACTCTAAATCATAAGTAGGATAATTCTTTTCACGTACTTTCAATTGTTGCAAGGCATACAATACAGGAAATGGCACCTACAACAACGTGCAATGTTTGTTGTTATACCAATATTACAACGTTCATGGTAATGTTGTCGATTAGGGTGTTGTTAAACGACCAACTATTTTTAACAACGGTCACGAGCCTGTTGTTGTAAAGCATTGTATATCGGTCTAAGAGTAGGCTACAACAACATTTGCCGTTGTTAAATGATTCAATCTTTTAACACATTCGACAACGATCATTATGCCTGTTGTTGCAGAAATGTTATAACAAAAGGCGCAGGTTGTGGAAACCCTAACCTTTAACAATGGTCACGAGCCTATTTTTGTAATGCGTTGCGTATCGGTCTAAAAATTGAGGTTGCAACAATGTTCACATGTTGTTAAATACTTCAATATTTTAATACATATTCGACAACGGTCATCATACCTATTGTTGTAGACGGGTTATAACAACGGGCGAACATTGTGGAAACCCTAACCTTTTAACCTTTCAACAACAGTCAAGTGGTTGTTGTTGTATGTCCATTACTTAACAACATGCATATGCCTGTTGTTAAAGCTCCAGTATTTCAAAAACAATCGTCTGCACATTGTTATATCATGTATCTTACAATGAAAACTGAACGTTGTCATATGTGTCAATTTTTTTTAATTGTAAAAATATTTTATTATAATATATATTGCATATAATTACTTGTATCTGTAAATTCATAATATAAAATAAACATTATTAAACATTTGTCCTATCATTTCAAATGCCTCATTTAGTATCACTTAAGAATAATAAATTTCATAGTGCCAAACATATATACAATCCATGAAAAAGTGTAATTATTATAATAGTCTTATGTAATTCTTTGGCCAAACAATTTTACTTCCAACAACATCACTCAAGTAATGAATTTTTTATGTTGGTCTATATAAATTAGCATCTTCATTCACTACCTTTACAACCCAAACTCTCTAACAATCAAAGCCTAAAGGGAGGCCATGAACTTTAGCCTTAGGATTTGTAGAAAAAATCTTTCCTATTGCTACAAGTTCTTTGTTTCTTTCATTTTTGGGATGCTAATTCAATAATTCACATCTAGCATTCTCAAGAAGCAATTTTTCTTGGTTGGCCTTGCTACCTTATTGTGACTACATAGTACATAAACAAATTAAAGATAATATAAACATTATAAGAATAAAGTTTATAATCAAAGTTGGGTTCAAAATATAGTTTATTTGTGGTGTTTGAGCTTTTGAATGTATCATATTCATGTCTCTTCAATTTGGCCTTTGAAGCTGTTGAACCATATCCTAAACATATTTCACTATATAAATTTAAGTAATAATTAAACTGTAAAATAATAAACCAAAGAAAATTTTAAGCCTAGTTGTCACCTGTTGAGATTGCATTAAGAGCATGACAGCCAATACTTCAACTCTTTCCTCGAGTGTATCCATCTTCTTTGATTTTTCTTCAAGAATATTTATCCTTTCTGCTTGATCTTGAATTATATTCTTTTAAACCTTTACTTTTCCATTACTTTGAATTTGAGCATCAACCTTTGAAGGTGTTGCTCAGGTCCTAATACTTTAGTAATGACATCCTCTTTTAAGTTATCTCTCTCGACTGAATTGATGGTAGATTGACTAATGTCATTAATCCTTTCTTGCATTAACACAAAATAAGTAAATTAACTTGATAACTTTCTATTGTTATATAATTTTAGTATGTATAACTACATATCATTTGCTTTAATGACTTACTTACAATTGCTTCTTGAATTGCTTAATTTAAAGACTCACCATTTTTTTCTCAAATGACCCTTTGTCCATACATCTACTCTTGCCACTGAATTTGAATTTTAATTGGCCTACTTCTAAAATATGAAAAATAGTAATATTTATAACAAATATGCTTATATAAAAATACAAAGAGGAAAAATAAAATGAAGTACGTGCTAAGACCATTACCAATTCATGTTCCAAACGAGCATAACCCTTCCTACTCATTGTGTGCAATAGCTTTTGACTAGTACTCATTTCACTAAACTTTTTGCTTTTTATCTAATAAAATGAATATATTAATAATAATGAAAAAGAAGTGATGATTCAAATTTAAAGTATACAAGAAACATACAACAAACATAAAACTCTTCGGATAATGTAATGCCCCAAAATTTTCAAATGCATACAAATCGAAAATAGATTTTTAAAAGTTATGAAATAAATGTAAAAATGTGTTAAAACATGTTTTAAATGATTATTATATAGTATGATATGAAAATAAAATAAATCAGGGTGTTTGATAATGGGGAAAATGTTGAAAAAACAAGATCTCACATTGGTGACTGCAGTTACTAAAGGCTGACCGCGGTCCTCAATAAAAAATCTCGTGAAAAATCTAGGTCACAGGGGTGACTGCGGTCATTGCGTGAGATTTAAATAGATTCAATCCCTTGATTCGTCATTTCACGCACAGAACTTCCAAAATCGATTCAGAGCTTCAGAGAGATGATCCAGAGTTGATTCAAGGAAGAGCTAAAGGTCTAAGGTAGGAATCTGAACCTCTTAATCATTTCAGTTTCAACCCTATCGATTCATTCAGATTCCGTATCAAAAATTAGGGGTTTGAGGGTTTTGATGTATAAAATGATCTAGAACCCTATAAGCTCGGATCTTCCTTCTAAACTGATAATTTATCAATTTAGAACTGAATTCTAGAAGTTTTAACTGTTCAATTGCAGTTTTAGACGAATCCAGAGGAAATTCACCTATCTGGAGGGTTTATGAAGGTGCAAATCCCTTGATTGGTAATAAAACCTAATCTATTCCTCTTTTGACGTTGTAATCAGTTTTAAATATGTTCTGTTGTTAATTTGGAACGCATTGACTATAATTTCGCATTTTTGTATGGAAAAATGGAAATTTGGATTTTCTATACTATTGGTGAAGGGGGATTTTTGGTGATTTGGACTGAATGACGAGGTTTAATCATTACAGACTATAGACTTCGAGCGTGATCCTCGCGAGTAGGCGCAAGGGTCGTTCTTTGTTATCAGGTGGGCGGGATTCTCTTGCTCACTAGTATTATGTAGGCTTGAAGTTCAAGGCATGATGTTTGTGTAGCCTAGGATGTTAGATGCATGCTAGGGTGTGTATAATTCTTGGATGCCTTGATTGATGATTGAGCATAATGTCTGGTTATATGCTTTCAGTATTTGCTTTAATATGCAGCATAATGTCTGGTTATTTATATCATTTGCTACATGATTTAGATACCTTGATTGATGATTGGGTATGGAATGAAATCTATTAAAACTAAAGAAGATTAAATTAAGATTTAATAATTCAACGTACCGGGGTAATGGCGGTATCTGTCGACGACTTGTGGACGTGGCCATATTTGTCGCACGACATCTTTTAGATCCCATTGTTGGTGTTCTTAACGAAGCCTCCTGCGAGGGCTGAGAGTTCCTCAGACGAGTGAGCATTGGTTGTACACCATTGCACCTATTATTGGACGACATGACAGGTCGTGAACGGTATTGTGGCTCGAGACGATACCAGCTAGGATCGATTTTGTGTCACTGAGGGACACCGGGAGTATAGCTCTTTCGGTCTTAGATTACGACAAAAAAATTGATGGTTTGAAACGATTAATGTAATGAAAGTGTGTGCATGTCTTGGATTTTTGGTTTATATAATGCTCGTGATGTGTAGAGATGATCCACTGGGCTCTCTAGCTCACCCCATTTTCTTTTACAGGTACTCGCAAAGGTGGAGTACACTAGTTGACTCATTGATTCAGTGACTATTGGGTGATCTCGTTGGGAGGTTGCTGTTGAAATTATATTCTTGTTTTTGTCTCCGTTTTCACAGATCATGTATATATTTTGAACAGGCCGTGTGGCCAAATATTTCTTTTTGGGACCGTTGTACATTTTTAAAATGTTGTTGGGACTTTGGCTCTGTGAGCCTATTTTTTATCATAGTTTTGAGATGTATTTTGCGATGTTGCCTTCAGAGGCTAATGATATTTATATGTTTTGTCTTACTTGAACACTGTTATATGGGGTGGTGATGTTGAAGGTTTCTGCTGTAGAAATTTGTTTTTCATCATAAATATTTACTGTGAAAAATTCGGTGAAGTGTTTGAAATTATTTTTCTGAGTTATGATATTCGTCGATAGACATAGTATGATGTTTATCAAGATTGATATGTTTTTCTCATTTTATAAAATTGAAAATGGTTTTAGTGAGTTGTAAAGAAGTTGACGACCCCTGGTTCCCAGCAGATCAGACCCACAGAATTGTGAAAAGTCCCGCACACACATCAGCTAAGCTGAGGGGAGCGCTTACCTATGCGCTGGGCCCAACGTGACGCATGTAGGAGGACTTGGGTTCCGGTCCGAGGGCTCAAGGTGTCACAGATAATCTTTCTTCAACAAAAGTATTCCACTCTGTAGGAGACATCACATTGCTAGGATTAAGATATTTGTCTACAAAGTTTCTATCTTCTTTTTTCATTGTTTCTCTAATTGTTGTAGAAACTTTGGACTTGTATTGCCTCTAGCTGTGTCCCATCTTTTGCAATATTATAGCCTTATTAAACTTGTCGACTAAAAATCTTGTTTGATATGCGTGAAAAAAAGGATAAATTAAAGAATTTTTACAAATAAATTATTAGAATCTCTTATAAATAAATAATTCAATTATACACATATCTCAATTAACTTCCAAAGTTGTTCTTTCATTTCTGGAGCAACATGATGCCAATCATTAATTACCACAGGTACGTGCTCTTGCACAATTACACCAATATAAGATGATAACTTCTCAGAATTAGTTAACATTGGCTGCCCTCTTTCATTGAACTCAACTTCCATTCTAGGAGCATGTCTCGAAACCAAACCCATCCTAGTGGGTCCACGCTTCTTTGTTGTTGTGCTATCATTCTCTGTTGCTTTTGTACTACTATCTTTTTTAGGTGATGATCTTGGTGAGTTGGAGTCCTCATTAGACAATCTCACACCTTTATTCTCATAATGATTAATTGCAGCTTACATGGCTGTCCATTGCTTCTTAGCTTTCTTCTCAGCTTGTTTAGAGGACTCGAAAAAAAATGCATTCATATATATAGAATTATTTGTCTTATAATATTCACGTAAACTTGACCAAAAATGCATTATTATGAATATTACTGAAAATAAAATACTTACTTCATCAGCTTCTAAAGTCTTCTTTTTTGTCATAGTGGCTATAGAAGATATAATATGCCTGTTGATACAAAATAAAAATGAATTAACTAATTACTTTAGATGCAATAAATAATTATCACATAAGTAAAAAAGTAGGATTTAATACACAATCCAAGCATATAAACTTAGACAGAAATTCAAGAACAACAACAAGAACAACCAAAAAAAATTAAATAATAGTAATAATAATAACAGAAGAACAATAACAGTTACCAAACTCATAAAGAAGACCAACCATTACAAGCAGAGATTTCGTTTGCAAATACAGAAGCAGATATTTCATTGCCAAATACCCAAAAAAGAATAACAACAATAAATGAAGATTAACAGAAGAAAGACAAACAAAGAAGATCGATGAACTGAAATGCACAAAGAAAAATACCAACCGTTACAAGTAGAGATTTTGTTCCCAAATGCAAAAGCAAATATTTCGTTTCCAAATAACCAAAGACGAACAACAAGAAGATTAACAGAAGAAAGATGAGTAGTGAAAATCGAAGAACTTTAACGCACAAAGAAGACGATTGAACAACAATGACTCTGAAGGAGATGAGTATTCTAGCGTGATTCTTTTAGGGCAAGAACTGATTTTTTTCTTTTTATATTTTTTGTAGTATAATGTAAGAATAATATATGAATAATGCGAGTATAATAATTGTTCGGTTGTTGATACAAAAATGTAGGGTTAACATATGAATAATGCAGGGATAACATGTGAATAAAATGTGGTATAACGTGTGCATAACATATGAATAATTATGGAATAATGCAACTAATGGTAGAGGTATAACATATCAACCAATGGATAATGCGTCAATAATGGTATAATACAAGAATAATAACTGAATAATACAGGCATAAAATTGCTTGGTTGTTTTGGTAAAAAATGTTGGCATAATATGTGAATAATGCAGGGATAACATGTGAATAAACATCGGTATAAAGTATGTATAACATATGAATAATCATAAAATAATGCGAGTAATGGTATAATACAAGAATAATATCTAAATAATGCGAGTATAAAAATTGTTCGATTATTGATATAAAAATGCGGTATAACATGTGCATATATAATATATAAATAATTATAGAATAATGCCAATAATGGTAAATATATAACATACCAACAGATAGATAATGCGTTAATAGCGATATAATACAAGAATAATAAGTAAATAATACGTGTATAAAATATGTTCAGTGGTGTTGGTAAAAAATACAAGGATAACATGTGAATAAAATTCGGTCTAACGTACGTATAGCATATGAATGATCATGAAATAATAAGAGTAATGGTAGAATGTTGATATAAAAGAGCAAGAGATGGAGAATGCATGAATAATGGTATAATGCAACTCATTATTAACCATAATAATAATATATGGTTTATTATTATTATTAGTATTATTATTATTATTATCATTTTTGAATAGATAGTGAAATTATGTAAGAATTCCACATTTTAAACCTATTCTATCATATTTTATTAAAATAAATGCAAAGATTCTTTTTTTTTCTATAATAATGATAAATGATCTTGTTTATTATGTTGTGCCCCTATAGCATCATCTTTTAATTTTTTATGGTGAGAAAATGTTTCTCACAAATGTTTTGTTAAACTTTCTCAAATAACTTAATAATATATAATTTAAGAGAATCCTAATTAATGTTTTATATAATAACACAATTATTTCATAAATTGCAAAAAAAAATAACCTTTAATAGCAATAACTTTACATTTAATAATGACATTATGACACAATTAATATTTTTATTTCAATTAAATAAATAATTTAAAATAAGTAAAATAATATAAGAACATTCTTTCAATACATTTAATATATTTTTCTGTGCTATATATAATATAAACTTTTTATACGAATTTAGACTTAAATTTGATTTTTTGACTTTAGTCCATTTATTTATTAAAAAATTAGCTTTATCATTAAAAATTAATAATTTAGTGTTAACTTAATCTAAAATTCCTTATATAGTTTTAATATTTATAAATTTCAATATGTTTAATTTTTAATTTTAATAATTATAATTTATATTTTACATTTTAAAATTATTTTCTATTTTCATTTTTTATCCATATATGCAGCATGAATTGGTTATTTTTATAAACTACTCTTGATAAGGGCATCTCTAACCTATTACTTCATATTTTACTTCAATTTGCTATTTTATACCAAGTATATGTATGTAAATTTGGGTACTAGTCAACCCAAATATACATATATATATATATATATATATATATATTATACATACAATTATTTATATAATGTATACATCAGAAACAGAAGAACAACAAGACATTATCCCCCTACTTATATATATATATATATATATATTATACATACAATTATTTATATAATCGATATAGCAGAAATAGAGGAATAACAATTTTATACTTCCATTATTCGATTATTATTATAACATTACCCACTACTTATATATATATATATACCTATAATTATTTATATATATGATTACTTAAATAATTGTTTATATATGTAAATAATGTGACATACAAATATCTATATATTTGTATCTGTATATCTATACATATAATTGTTATACATACAATTATTTATATGATTGTTTATACATGATATACAAATAACATGATATGCACACACACACACACATATATATATATATATATATAGATATTTGTATGTCACATTAATTTATTTTATTTGAAATTCATACAAAATTCATGTGTGTTATATAATTTAACATATATAAGTTCTTATTGTGCGTATATAATTTATTGTATAACACATGCATGTTTATTTGTAATTCTCATATATATATATATACATATGTATGTATGTATGTATGTATGTATATACATACATACATACATGTATATATATATATGTATTATTCACATGTCATTCCCAAACTTTCGCACCAGGCGAACGAACAATCTTTATACTCGCATACCTATAAAATTATTATTACATTATAAAGCTATTCACTTGCATTATACATGAATAATTTGTTTGTTATACCCGCATTATTCAGTCATAACTAAAGTATATATATATATATATATATATATATATATGCACGCATTATTCGTTTATCCTAGCATTATTATGAAATTATTCTCAAATTATATCGCTATTTACATGCAACGTAATATACATGAATTATTCGTTTGTTATACCTACATTATTTAGTCTTAAATAAAGTACATACATACATACATACATACATACATATATATATATATATATGCACATTATTGGTTTATTCCTGCATTATTAGGAAATTATCCTCACATTATACCGCTATTCACGCACATTATAAATGAATTATTCTTTTGTTATACCCGCATTATTCAGTCAAAATTAAAGTATATATATTATAGATGTATATGTATATATATTCGCGCATTATTCGTTTATCCTTGCTTTATTCATCTTGAATTTTTTTGCCAAATGACTGAACAATTTTTATACTTGAGTTATTCAAATATTATTCTCACATTATACCATTATTCACATATATTTTTTCGTTATTCAAATAATATACATGTATAATACTTTTGTTATACCCGAATTATTCATTCAGAAATACCGTACATATTTATGTATAAATATGTATATGTAATACCCTAAATTTTCAAATGCGTACAAATCGAAAATGGATTTTTAAAAATTATGAAACAAATGTAAAAATATGTGAAACCATGTTTTAAATGCTTATATTAATGTTTGATAACAAAATAAAATAGTATCATGTATTAGAATTTGGAGAAAAATCTTGAAGAAAATGTTGAAAAAAATTTTGTGTACTGGTGACCTAGGTCCTTGGCGACCGCGGTCATTGGCGACCGAGGTCATCAGATGAGAAATCCAAAAAAAAATAGGTCACATGGGTGACCACAATTTGTAAAGTGCAGACCGCAGTCTGTAGAGTGCTGACCATGGTCCATAAAGTGCTGACAGCTGTCCACAAAGAAAATTTGTCCGATGACTGAGGTCTGTTTGACTCCGACCACGGTCCTTGCGCGATCTAATATACATTTCAAGCTCTAATTTTCTCATTTCGCACTGAAACGATTTGGGATTCGGAGGAGACGACTTGAGGGTGATTGGAAGGTGAGTTCTTTGATTTCCTTTGAGTGATCTCATCTAGAGTAGTTATCAATGCTTAGTAAATCAAAATGATGGAGATCCGTTTGAGAGCTTATGTTGTGGGTTTAGTGGCTAGAAAACAAGCAAAACGTGGGGAGCTGTTTTTCATTTCTTGTGTGTGTGTGTTGGACACTAGTGTGGATGATTTGTGATGGTTGTTTAGTTGTGGAATCGAAGGGGTTGATTTCATTGAAACAAAATTCCATTTTTAAGGCTTGATTCAAGGGGTTTCAGTGAATAAACCATGTAATCAACCATTCCTTAGCTGGTTTTTATGTTTAAATAATTTTTGGGTGTCCAATACACTAGATATAAGTGTTAAAGTGAAATGGAAATCACTAGTATGCGTACACATATGAAATCCCACTATTGGGTGAGAAATTGTGTGTAGACCATGGTTCACACAGGACCGACCGCGGTTAACCCCTAGGGTCGGGTTAGATGTGTATTAAAGGCCCAAAGTAATGTATCATTACCATCTAATGATGCAGATTGACGGTATTGGACTACTGTGCGAAGAGTAACAATCCAACAGCATTTCGGCGTGTACAGGCGGGGTTAACTATCTCTTCCTCACTCTTTAGTATTATGCAGATGTAGGATACGGAATATGATTCATGTTTAAATTCCTGTACTTAGTACAATGCTAGGAATGTATGCCTTGGGTGGAATGATTGATATGATATCCTGATGACTAGTTACTCGCTTTTTAGTACTAGGATATTATGATTAGCTTGATGTTTGTTTGCTTTCTTTGCTTAGGATAGCATTTTGAATAAGCATGTCTGTATGTTGTGTGGAATGAAAATTATGATTGTAAAACTAAAGAACATTAAAGGTATATTAAGAACTCCACGTACCGGGGTGATGGATGGGCACTGGTACATCACGTAGATGTTATTCGGTTGTGACCAGGACGTCATTGTGGGTATCCCCCAACTAGGCCAAACTGCGAGCGGCCGTATGAGACCCTCAAATTTGGAAAGTCATGAGGAATTTTTCCTTGGTTTCAATATCTTCTTGGGTCATTGTCTCAGAGGTAGACTTCTATTTTATAAAGATGTCGTGCCTGATTGTGTTCAGGACCAAAATTGGGATACCGAGAGTGGTTCACTCTTTTGGTAAATTCCTAATATCAGATGGTAAATTCCTGATATTAGAGTGCAACGGATAAACTAACTAAGTGTTTGAAACGCCCCTAATGATTTGAAACTGTTTGCATGTTTCGTAGGCTCGTTTGTATAATGCGATTGATGTGTAGGGGAGATCCATTGGGCTTTCAAGCTCACCCCAATTTTTTTATTTTACAGGTACTCATGGGCCCAGAACTCAGTGAGGATGCAGACTGGAGACTGGAGGATGTATAGAGAGAGTGTGTGATATTTTTGTTAAACTGTCTCTCTGTTTTGAACAGTTTTTATTATGTCTATTTTGGAATTGGACCAGAGGGTCATGTATCATATTTTTGTATATGTATTCACAAGAATGTTTTATCATCTCGAACGTTGTTTTATTTTGATTGATAAACTGATGATTTTTAGATATTGCATGTTAAACAATGTTCAATGATTTAGAAAGATTTGATCCGAAAAGTGCTTCCGCTACTATTATCTTGATTTCCAGTATAAACATGATTTTGAACATTCGGTGAATTTGACTTGAAATCAATTGCTTAGTGAAGCATGAATAAAATGATTATTTGAAATTAAGAAATGATTTAAACCTCGTGTATAGAGGTTTGTGGAAAGATGATGATGACTGTCGCACGCCCGGTGCCTCGACGGACCACGCGCCGAGCTTGGAGCCACGCGACGCCCGACGATAGGGCCTTAGATTGACAGATATGATGTCTAGTCCGGGGGTCGGGGTGTGACAGAGTTTGGTATCAGAGCTTAGTGTTTGACAACACTGGGCATGACTGGATTTTTCCTGGCCACGTAATGCCAGATAGAACTGTTTTTTATAATAATGTTATTGTAATGAAAAAAAAATTTCACCGGATTTGATTTTCACTGGAAATAGTTTTGAATGACTTTGATTTTGAAAAGTGAATAAAAGCCATCCACTAGTAACTATGTGGCTAGAAGTCTAGAAAAGATTTAGGTGATGTCGGGTACTCAAGTGACCATTCGCAGACGGATTTGAGTACGGGTAGTAGCCCTGTAGATAAAGTTTTACTCCCTGCAAGAGATGCAGTTCCATTGGATAGTAGCCCTGTAGGTGAAGGCTTTACTCCCTACGAGTGATGCGCTTCTTTTGGATAGTAGCCCTGTAGGCCGAGTTTTACTCTCTACGAGTGTTGTGCTACTTTGGAAAGGATCCGAGAAACTTGAGACCAAGGACGTCACATAGAAGTGAGAGTGTGTCGGATTGGCAACTCAACTGTTGAATCGACAAACCAAGTCCTGTAACCCTAGGTTTAGGGAAGATCGGGTGATGTCTTGAAGACAGTGGATCTCAATAAAAGCTTTTAGGACATAAGCTAAAAACTTATAATGTGAAAATGCACACTTGTTTTGGTCATGACTCGATTAAGGAGGATCCTGTATCCTTTGGTCTCTATGTGGTATGGGACGCATAGGGATTTGGGGTTATGGAGGAATCTTGGACTCGAAGAATGACAGACCATGTATGGTGAGTGATTGATCCTTGGGCAGAACATGTACGAACTGTATTCTACCGGTATGGGAGGGTCGCGTATAGTGGGTCTTGTGTCTGCTTTAAGGAGCGAGACACTTGCGAAATTGTAATGGGCGATGAACATACTCTTTGGAAGAACTTGCACGCACTGTATTCTACTGGTTTGGGACGGTCGCATATGGCGGGTCTTGCGTCATCCTTAGAGACCAGGATTTGGCATAAATATATAATAGTCGTAATGGAACATGAATTCCATTATGCCAGCGTTCATTGTTTGGTTGATTGTTGGGTGTTTACTTTGGATATATGTGATATCACTATTTTGAGTATTGACACACAAATTCCTGTACCCAGAACTGAATAAAATGCTATCGACTTAGAAGCATAAAACCCTAGGCCATTGAAACATATCGAGAACCTCTAGACATGAACTTAGAGTCACAGTAGCACGATGAACGCGAAG
>JAJIYU010009118.1:0-17303 GCA_030144865.1 Tinospora cordifolia | reverse complement strand
AATATCATATAATGATAATTAAAAACAAGTTTCCACTCATTTTTATATTTATTTTGAATTTTTAAAAATTCATGTTGACGTGGACATATTATAAAACCTAGGGTGATCACACATATGGTGAAAACCTTTGTCTAATCTCAGGCATCAATCCATGATTTAAAGCTATAATCTCTTCTGCCCAACTAAGCATGAGCTCCTCGTGTTGTTCTTCTTCATTTGTATCATCAATCCAATCACTCTTGTTTCTAGGATTTTGTTGATTATATGTTCGGTTAAAATCTGAGTCATCACAGTAACCCAACTGAAATTCCTTCTTGTTATGATTGTTGTTACTGTTGTTCCCACTTCTTTGTGATTCCATCTACACAATTAACATATTAACAATGTTAAGACATGTGTATCAATCGTGTTATAATGACTCTAGATGCATGTCTGTAGGTTCTCGTTTGTTCAGTGGCCTATTAGTTTATACTTCTAAGTCCATTGCGAGGTTATTCTAAAACCTCTGATATTTTTTGGATACAAGATTTGAGCTTAGTAATAAAAGTTTTCATGATATACATATTTCAAAATTCAAATATACGTAACATGCAAGCAAAACAATCATACCTGTATTCATATAATGTCATGCTAGCATAGAGAAACTTCTAAGCTTCCATCTATGTCTACGAGTTCGAATGTCTCATACCACCCTTGCCTGGCAACATAGACTTCCACTTAGAAATCTACTACACCCATACAATTTTGTAAATGTCTTGATGACTAAGGTCTCCCAAGCCTACTATGTTCAATTGTCCCATACCAGCAAAGCATAAGGAAACAAGCTCTTCCAAAGTCACCGACCATTCACCAAACATGGTCTGTCAATCTCCGAGTTTAGGATTCCTCCATATCTTCAAATTTCTACGCGTCCTATACCACGTAGAAACCAAAGATATAGTATCCTCCCGATCTCATGTCCTGACCAAATAAGTGTTTCATTTTCACACATTTTCAGTCTCTAACCTATGCATTAAAAATTTTTATTTATGATCCACTGTGCCTCATTGACAATACCTAAGTCTCTATCTATGGTCTCTTTTCCTAGATCTATATTCAACATCACTGCTGCAAAGTTCCTCCATCGAATTGGCAGCCCATAGTCTATACCTTAGACACTTGCCCAGTACTTTACAGCCTAGGTTTTGACCTTTGCCTTGTATATCTACTAACTGAGCTCTGATACCACCTTTGGTATCAGAGGAACATAATAACCTACTGACTGAGCTTTGCTACCACCTTTGTAACACCCCGACTCCTGAAACATTCACAATTATTACATTGATATCATTTTTAGAGATACATACTCATACATATTAATATTTTGTCACATGACATCATCAAGAACCAGGATATAACTTGTTTCACACATCAATAATAAATCTCCTGGTCCCACCAGGTCACATCCCACAAAATCATATAAGTAAATAAATAAATAACAAATAGGTTTATAACTAAAAATATGGGATACCATATTTGTTTAATTTAACCCAATAATAATCAAACTAACATGTAGCACTATGGCCTTGTTGATCATACACAATACATCTCAAGCATTATTAAAGTCAAAACATAGAATATGCAAACACTTATCAAACATTAGGCGTTTCAAGCAATTCAATTATTTTTTAGTTGACACTAAAACCAAAAGGACCATCCTCGGTGTTTTCATCAAAGTAACAAGGGCCCAGCCCTAATGACAAAGATGGGTCATGCCCATCATCCAATGTCGGGGAACTAGGGTCCAACCTAGTATTCTATTTCAAATATGATATCAATTTCGTATGCTCTAGAAGTAGCATTAAAATGTTGAAAAGAAAAATGTGAAGAAATCACATTTTGATATATTCTATATAACACAAATAATTGAGATTATTTCAAGAACCATAATTATAGTTATAGTTGTTGATAATATGGTTATAACCGTTACTATTTTCTGAATTGAAATAATATTCTTATTGCAACACATAAAATTATATATTATAAAGTGTTTGCATTATATATCAAATATATTGATATTGGTTGGATACTTGTAGTATCACTATATGATTGATCAATGTCTCAATAAAAATATGTTGAGATTGAAAAATTATTGATGACTCCTGAAGAGCAATTAGTATATTAACAAATGCAGTATATTTGCAGTAACAAAATAATATCTTATATTTTGTTAAGATTGTTCTCGAAGAGCAATTAGTATATTGACAATAACTGCTTTTGAATAGCAACTTAAAGATTGATAAATGAGTGTTCTTGAAGAATAATTGGTTTTCCTCTTTTTTATTATATTGAAATATGAGGTTGATTAATATATATTGTGATTAGGAGCAAAAAGTTTTTTGACACAAATATATTTATATTTTGTTATGATTGGCCAAATTTTTTTGGAACCTCAATATGATGCTTCTATCACATCATAATTTAGTGAAGCAATTTTATTGTCATTAGGGGGAGGAAACCCAATTTTAAAATAATGACATATAAAATTGTCAATGTAATATGAAACTATGTGAATATGAATTTCAAAGGAGAAGTTGAAAACCAATTGATAGTTCATAAGATTGATCGACTATGTAAACATGAATCTCAAAGGAGAAGTTGAAAACCAATTGGTAGTTCACAAGATCAATCATATGCAAATATAAATTAGTTAACTGATGCACAAGTTATTTGTAAAAATTTGACATACCTGAAATATGATTAACCAGTCAAGTCAAAGGACACATGCAAAATATTCCTAAAGAGAATTAAAATAATATTATGATTATATGTCCTATGAATTGAGAATTAAAAATTCTATAGAATGAAATAAATTGGGGACGCGAGTATTCTGTGGCATAAATATCTTTTGAAGAGATATATATTAAAAATTCAAACATTCTCTAAAGAGAATAGATTTGGTATGAATGTCTAATAAAACGATATAAGGATGCCTTCTATGTGAAAAATATCATAAATTTAATATATGTATGAAATATTGAATGAAAATGAATCTTACTGATGATATTTATAATATTTCAAAGTGTACATTAATATTCTATAAAATAGAGATCCCACACTATAGATTGTAGAATAATGTCAACACTAAAAATGAACAATTTAAACTCATTAACGAATGAGAAATATTTTTACACTCAATAGTGTATGATGTGTTGGATGCAAATAAATATTCTATGAAACTTTTCAAAGAAATTGGATCCATGGATGCTGCTATAAATATAAAAAATCTCAAAAGGATTAAAATCCCTAAAGGATTAAAATTTTTAAATGATTTAAAATGCATGCTTGAAACAAATGCTTCGAAATATAAATTTTAGAATGTTTAACATTATCAAAAATATTACTCAATTATTTATGTGGATATCTTACAATCCCGTTGATTGCTATGAGTGATCATATTTACATGTTTATATTATAATTACATTTATTAATTCATGTTTATTGCGCATATTCATATTATTTACTACTTGAATGTTATGACCATGTGAGAACTAGTAAAGAAATAGAAAAGACATCAAATTTGAAACAATTTGATGATATGAAAGATCTTAAAAAAACAAGATTCTATCTCAGCATGCAGATTAAAAATTTTTCAAGTTGAGTTCTTGTCCATCACTAAACGTTTATTCAGAAAGTTTTAGATGGACAAAACACATCCATTAAGTTCTCAAATGGTGAATAGATCATTCGAAGTTGACAAAAACTACTTCATCTTGATGATGAAAAAAATTATTAGTCCTGAAGTACCAAATCTTATTACCATTGATGTACTTAGGCTCTTAACAAATTGCAGAAGATTAGATATTGTTTTCTCTACCAAGTTACTTGCAAGATATAGCTCCCACTAGCTCGAAGATATTAGAATGACATTAAGCATATACTTTGCTATATTTGAGAAACAAATGATATAATTCTATATTTTTGAGAAAAGCAAAGCAACACCAAAGTTGGCTAGAATGCAAATATTGAGTTCTTATCGGATCCATATAAAATAAGGTCACAAAGATGATCAATTTTCACTTATGCTGATATTGCAATGTCATAATGATCCGTGAAGCAGATTTTTCAAATGGCAATCTATGAAACAAGCTATGATGAGATTCTGTGCAACACCCCAATTTTTTTCAACTGGACCTCCGTTCACGTGTAGTCTCACGTGGGGATCGTCGCCCGATGACAAATTGGAATGCTACTTAATTCTTCCTTAGTTTCCCAAATATATTGTTTTTCAAAATAAGATTAAATCAGAAATACGAACGAAAAACATACAGCGGGACAAATTTTTCATTCAAAAACTTTGGTTAGCCTTAATACTATAGTCAAAAGAGTTTTCACGTGTACATTCCTAGAACGTTTAGTTACATATCGTCAGTAGGGCAAAAAGGGACAACAAAATGCTAACTAAGCTTACATATTTTAGCAAAAAGAGAAATTATTACCCAACAACTTTAAAATGAGACTAATCAGTGGAAAGTGACGTCTGGTCAAATTTCGTCTCGATGAATACCTGTAAAATAAATGTTGGGTGAGCTCGAAAGCCCAGTGGATCATCCCTACACATCACAAGCATTATACAAACCAAAATTCAAAACATTACAAAATACTTACACAAATTAGGCGTTTCAAACATTTATTTGTTTTAGTTGTGGTCTAAGACCGGAAGAGGGTTGAGATGCCTCTCCGTATTCCCTGTGATCTCGTCTAATCATAGAAAGTCTCAAGAAAATATCTAAAATCCGTCAAGTCCTTAGTGTCACAGCCTAAGAGAGGGTACTTCTTGCAGCCTCGTACTAACTCCCAAAGACTACTAGCTGTAACCAACAGCTACGGTTGGGAATCCTTACGATCCGCCTTGCGGCACGTTGGTTTTAAACGGTGACATATAGGAGATATCACCTCGACCCGCCTCGGGCTCGTCGATCACACCAGTACGTGGGTTCTTAATGATCCTTTAATCTTATTTTAATTTTGTAACAAACAAACATTATAATCCAACGTACACGTAACATTTATCAATTAAGGAAATGTTAAACTTTCAATTAAAGGAAATAAATGAAGAAATCTTTAGAATCGCATGTAATGGAAATCTAATAACAAGTCATCCATTCATTGAACACTCAAGATAATCGAATTCAAGTCATTTCATAGTATGGTTTATTCTAAGCTAGCAGAAAAATGCTTTGAATTAGAATTCGCATAATACGAATGAGAGAGGGATTCACGCCCACCTGAACTCTTGGACAATTTTCTACCTATTCGTCGTTAGCGATCGTCCTAGAAATTTTATCTGCAAAATAATTGTAGTATAATGATTTATCAATCAATATTTTCTATTAATTTCCCTACTAATAATTTTCATGATGGATTAAACAATTTTTGGGGATCTTTTTGTGTCATTACTAAACTAAGTATTCTTTAATTTCTCTTTCTTTTTATTATAGTCAAATTATTCACAGAATAATTACGAACAAAATAAGACTTCTATTTGTTAAGTCTTTAGTCTTGTTAGGAATTGAAAATTTTAATCTCTCACTAATCTTAGGATTTTACTAAATTATTTATAGTGCTAATTCAAATAATTATTACTCATTTGTTTTCCTACTTTGAATAATTAACTACTTGAATAATTGAGTATTTGAATAAATGATTTCTAATTTTAACTACTTAATTTAAATATTTAAATCAAGGGAAATACATTAATTAATTTTGTTCTTCAATCTTAGTATTATAAAACTTTCTAATTCTAACTAATGCATATCAATTTATTTACACTATCTTAGGTTCTAATTCAAGTTATATTGATAAATCCTACTATAGTTTGATTATTGAATAAGCATATTGAAATCACCATAATCCAAAATCCTGATAGTTTCCTTACCTCGTTATTTCGGTCACCCACAAGTTGATGAAGGACGTTGCTACAGCTCTCAGGTTCCTCTCCTCTCTGTCCACTCCGTCCCCAACCAGAATTCCGGTTTTCTTCTTCTTCAATTTTGCAACGCCAGGATTTCAATGACACTGAAATCAGAATCGTGCTTCCTTTGACAGAAAATCCTGAATTTGCATGTTCCTGTTTCTTGAGTTCAATCACGCTACCCAGTGTATCATTTTCTGTGACCTCATTGATTAGTCGTTCAACTATCTCCACCGTTCTTGATTCAACATAAACCAAGGGATTGAAACAAATTGCAGCTTCACCGTGAATTCCTGCAATTTGACTGTAACTATTACTCTTTACGTCGACAATTCCATTCACGTTCAACTCATTGCAAACTAGCGGAACGAACTTCAAATTCAGATTCTTACCTTCCCTGTTCTTCTTCCTCACGGTGTAACTGATGCTCTGCTCAATAGAAAATCAGTTGCTTCAATCCTCCAGTCTGCCGTGCGTTCAGCGAAATTCTGGTATCACCGCCCTCTCCCCTGTTCTTGATTGCAGCAGCCGAACTCCACTTATCCAAACCTCCAATGCTCCCCTGCCGGTCGTGCTCTGCTTCAGTTTCCAAACCCAAAATTTCACATTTAGCTCCCCTGCCGTCGTGCTTTCTTTCAATCTCCAAACCCAAAATTTCTGCTATCAGTTTTCGTTTCCTTAGCTCACTCAACACCGTTCGCTCGTTCTTCTTGTGTAACCAAGTCTTTCGGTCGCTCTCTTTTCTTCTTCAGCCGTCTTTTTCTTCTTCTTCTTCTTCTTCAATCACTGCAGCTCAGTTTGAGACCAATGACCAATAACCAGTCCGTTTGCAGCTCAATTTCTCCGACCGTCTTCCCTTTTTATAGACGCAGACGACTGTTCTCGAACCTCTCCGACTCACCGCCAAATTTCTTCCCTGAAAGTTCTCGATTCATGTCTTCACCGATTGAATTCGAAGGCACCCAAATTTACTGGTTTAAGAATTTGAAGACACCCGAATTTTGGACCGCCAAAATCAACTTTAGTTTGATTTTTATTTTTTATTTTATTATTATTATTATTTTCATAAGCTTAGTTCATAAGATAATCATGCTTATCTTTGTAGTAATTTAATTTCATTAAGTTACATACATATTTCATTTATTTATATTTTTTCTAATTTATTAATTTAGCATTTTATGATCAATGAGTATCAAATTTAAATCTCTTTAAATTATCTAATTTTTAAAATTTAATTTTTCTATTTTATTTTATTTTTCCTTTCTACATAGACTACAAAATCCGAGGTTGTTACAATCTAACCTCCTTCAAAAAAATTTCGTCCTCGAAATTTACATAGTGTATATAGTGGACACTTTCTATTATGCACTTTTAGCGAACAGTTGTGGATACTTCTTTTGCATCTCACTTTCTAATTCCCAAGTCGCTTCCTCAATATCATAGTGCTGACTTACCCTTAACTCCAAAACGTTTAATTCATTTTTGAGGGCTAATCTTCAGAAATACTTTATCACCTGGTTGAAATTCCAAAGGTTTTCTTCGCCTGTCGGCATAGCTCTTTTGTCTACTCTAAGCGATTAGTAAACTTTTCTAGATCTGTTTTACCTTCAATGTTATTTCCTCGACCATCTCAGGTCCAGTAAGTACATGATCTTCAATCTCCGTCCAACATGATGGCGATCTGCAGGGTCTACCATACAATGCCTCATATGGAGCTATTCCAATGCTTGCCTGATGACTATTATTATAAGCGAATTCTGCTAAATGCAGATATTTGCTCCAATTCCCTTTAAAATCAAGAACACACGCTCTTAACATATCTTCCAGTATTTGAATAATCCTTTCCGACTGTCCATCAGTCTGTTGGTGGAACGCTGTGCTCATCGTGAATCTACTGCCCCATTCCTTCTGTAGACTTTGCCAAAATTGAGAGGTAAATCTGGAGTCTCGATCTGATACAATAATTTTGGGAACTCCATGCAGTCTCACAATTTCTTTAACATATAATTCACCTAACTTACTTACTGAGTCTAAGGATCGAATAGGTAAGAAGTGTGCGACTTTTGTTAGTCGATCTACAATGACCTAGACTGTGTCTTCGCCTTTCTGATTCTTTGGTAGGTCGGTAACGAAATCCATAGTTATATTATCCCATTTCCATTTAGGAACTGGTAGAGGTAGCAACAAACCTAGTGGTTTCTTATGTTCAGCTTTAACCAGTTGACAGGTAAGACATCTAGAGACATACTTGGCGATATCTCTCTTCATGCCTCTCCACTAGTAGGTCTTCCTCAAATTTTGATACATTTTATCACTACCCGGATGCATGGTGTACTTAGTCTGGTGTGCTTCATCCAGTATAGTGTCTTTAATTTGCTGGATATTTGAGACACATATCCTGTCTCCTAGTCTCAGCTCGCCCTCCAAATCTAACCTGAAATTCGTATGCTTACCCTGCTTAACACCTTCAATCAAATTTGCAATCCACTTGTCATTTTTCTGCTCATCTCTGATTCGGCGTAAAATGTCGAGTTGACAGACTATAGCATACAGATAAGCTTGTTTGTCATTTGTAACAACACCCAGATTATACGAATGAATCACCTGACACATCTGTGCCATGTCTTCATCTTGTTTGCGGGACTTCCTGCTTAGTGCATCAACTACCACGTTAGCCTTACCCGGATGATAATGTAACTGAAAGTCATAATCTTTCAGAAATTCTAACCACCTCCTTTGTTTAAGGTTCAGTTCCTTCTGGGTGTAAATGTATTTGAGGCTCTTATGATCAGAGTACAGGTTAAAATTTTCCTCGTACAAATAATGCCTCCATATTTTTAGTGCAAACACGATTGCTACTAATTCCAAATCGTGTGTAGGATAATTTTGTTCATGCAACTTCAACTGTCTAGATGCATATGCAACTACTCGTCCTTCTTGCATTAGCACTACACCTAGTCCTTTTCGTGAAGCGTCTGTGTATAAAATGTCCCTTACACCATGGATAGGAGTGACCAAAACGGGAGCAGTGGTTAATCTCTTCTTCAATTCCTGGAATGATTGCTCACATTGATCATCCCATATGAACTTCTCTCCCTTCTTGGTTAACTTGGTCAATGGGTTTGCTAATTTAGAGAAATCCTGAATGAACTTATGATAGTAGCTGGCTAATCCAAGGAAACTTCTAATCTCGATGACTGTGGTCGGTTGTTTCCAATTTGCTACTACCTCTACCTTGTCTGGATCTACCGATATGCCCTCGACTGAAACCACATGGCCTAGAAATTTAACTTTCTTCATCCAAAACTCACATTTGCTGTATTTGGCATATAGCTGATTTTCCCTAAGGGTCTGTAAAACAATGCGCAAGTGTTGCTCATGTTTGGTCTCTAATCTTGAGTATATCAAGATATCGTCAACAAAGACCACCACAAATTGGTCTAAATACTGATTGAAAACTCTGTTCATCAGATCCATGAAAGCAACCGATGCGTTTGTTAATCCAAATGACATAACTGTGTATTCGAAATGCCCATATCAAGTCCTAAATGCTGTCTTTGGTATATCCAACTCTCGGATCCGAAGCTGATGGTATCCAGACCTCAAGTCTATTTTCAAGAATTGAGTAGCTTGTCTCAGTTGATGAAAGAGATCATCTATTCTAGGTAATGGATACTTGTTTTTAACAGTTACCTGATTTAATCTCCTATAATCCACACATAATCTCATGGATCCATCCTTCTTTTTAACAAACAGAATCGGAGCTCCCCATGGTGACTCACTTGGCCTAATGAACCCTTTCGCTAATAGTTCATCTAACTGAGTCTTTAATTCTATCAGTTCAGCTGGGGCCATTCGATAAGGTGGCATGGCAATAGGGTTTGTTCCTGGGTGTAGTTCTATCTTAAATTTTATTTGTCTATGGGGTGGAAGGCCAGACAGTTCATCGGGAAATACATCCGCATATTCTCTTACCACTGAAATCTATTGGATATCCTTAGATTTGTCGATATCTTCTTCTACTATCTGTCTAAAGTCCTCTTTCAGTTTGATGGCATATAGCAAAGCTAACATCGAGCTTCTAGGCAATTTATTCATGTCCCAAATTATCTTTGCTAGTTTTCCTAACGGCAGCCTAATAATTACCCTTCGTTTTGGCAATCTATTTGCGCTTGATACTGGGTCAACCAGTCCATTCCCAGTATCACATCATATCTATCAAAAGGTAATATGCTGAGATCTGCCATCACCGGTAACTCTCCGAACGTGAGTTCACATCGACAAAATCTTTTCGAACTCACTATCACTCCTAGTGCAGTAGCCACTTCTAAGGACATCTCTAGTGGTTTTGTAACTATCTTAAGTTTCTTTACTATATTTTCATACACAAAAGATTTGGTAGCTCTAGAATCAAACAACACTCAGACAGCTACACTGAAAAGTAAAAACGTACCTTCTACAGCTGGAGTAGGATCTATTTGAGCCTCGGTCAAATACAGTCGGGTTGTTTCCTTCTGTGGCGGTGGTTCCTGCTTCTTTGGTGGACGTCCGCCCTGTCCACGAGTCTGCGGTTGCTAAGGCACTAAAGCTAATGCTTTGCTGGGACAGTCCTGAGCTAAGTATCCTTTCTGGTTACATGCATAACATAAGCCTAACCTCTTCGCTTCTTCTTTCTAATCACTAGCCGTCTGTCCTTGTTTTATCTATAAGGTTTGCTGCTTCATGTTCGCTTGCTTACGACCCTGGATAAAGTTTGCCTTCGTTATTTCTCGCCTGGTCTGTTTCTTCTGTGGAGCTCCTATCGTTGGCCTCTTACGTTTGTTCTTCAGGGACTGCTCAAATTCCAAATCTCGCTCCACCATTTTTGCCCTTACCACTGCCTCCCGTAATGTTGTCAGTTTCAACGGTGCAATAATCTTTATGATTTCCACTTTCAGTCCTTCTAAAAATCTGTTCGCCTTTGATTGCTCATCTCTTACCAACTCCGGAGCAAATCTTGATAGTTCTGTGAATTTCTGTTCATATTCTACCACCGTCATGTTCCTCTGGTTCAGTCTAATAAATTCAGATTGTAGCTGTCTCGTCTTGGCAGTGGAGAAGAACGTGTAATAGAACAACACTTTGAACTCATCCCACGTCAAATTGGCTTCATCTATTGTGGGGTCATTAACTATCATTTCCTACCAATGGTATGCTGGTCCCACTAATTGATGCACGGCCAACGCCACTCTTCTGGGTCCCGTGGTTCCCATTGCATTCAAATGTTTGTTCATCTCCATAAACCACTTATCCGCTGCAAAGTGGTCAATCATTCCTTCATTCAAAAGTGTTTGGTCCTAACTTTTGAAATTTGGTCAACAAATCTCTTTGTTCTTTATCATACCCAATGGCTCTGCTCCTGGGCATCATATCCGTCGATCTCGCCTCCTGTTGAGTTTGCGGCTGTACAGGTGCTGGGGGTGGCGTTGAAGTGAACGGTTGTAACTTCTTGACTACCTGTTCCACCACTCTTGGAGTGACTTCGACTATTACCCTCTTTGTGATGTCCAAGATCGTCTCCTCAGTGACTAACATTCTCACCGGTGTCACTGCTATGGGAGGGTCATCATCTCTTAGACTTGGTCCACCTTTGATATTCTCCTGCCTTTTGTCCTTCCTAGGTCCGCCTCTTCCCCTTGGCATGGTCTGCAGCAAAATCTCTGTTAGTAGGTCAAAATTAACAATAACCATTTATTTCTAACCTCCCTATAATCTATCCAAAATTTTTGTGCTACCATGACTCTAAGTTCATGTTTCTAAGTTCTCGATTTGTCTCTATGGCCTAGGAGTTTATGCTTCTAAGTCAACAACATATCGTCTATTACTGGGTACTAGAATTTGGGTTTAGTTTATTTGACCAACCATATAATCACATAATAATGAACATACAACAATCATACAATCAGAGCATGCTGGCATAATGAAGTCCTGAGCTTTAGTCTATGCTTCCAGGTTCAGATACCCCATCCTACCCTCGCCCTTTCACATAAACTTCCACTCAGAATCCCATTACACCCATTACAATGGTGCAAATGACTCGATTTCCACAGTTGCCACGTCCCATCGTGTTGATCAGGCACCATGCAACATGCGCATCTGTAGACTTTCTCTAAGGATGAAGCTAGACCCACTATCTTGTACCGCCCCATCCCAATACAACTCAGTGTGAGCAAGTTCCTCCAAAGACACCGAGTATTTGCCAAACAGGGTCCATCATTCTCCGAATCTAGAATTCTTCCATACCTCCAAATCCCTATGCACCCCATCCTACATAGAGATCAGAGATACAGAGTCCTTTCAGACTCAGGTCTTGACCAAACAAGTGTGCGTTCAAACACGTTAGTAGTATCTAACCTATGTCCTAAAAGTTTTTTTTATTTATGATCCACTGTACTTTCTAGACAACACCCGGTCTCTTCCTAACCCTACGGTCTCATCATCAACAACTTTCAACCCTTTTTCTCGAAGAAATCAAATCAATTGATAAATTCATTTGTCAAAAGAATCAATTTTGAAAAATTTTCACGTCTAGCCTAGTACATCATAATACTGAGCTCTGATACCATATTTGTAACACCCCAATTTTTTCGACCAGACCTCCGTTTACGTGTAGTCTCACGTGGGGATCGTTGCCCGATGACAAATTGGAATGCTACTTAATTCTTTCTTAGTTTCCTAAATACATTGTTTTTCAAAATAAGATTAAATCAGAAATATGAACGAAAAACATACAGCGGGACAAATTTTTCATTCAAAAGCTTCGGCTAGCCTTAATACTATAGTAAAAAGAGTTTTCATGTGTACATTCCCAGAACGTTTAGTTACATATCGTCAGTAGGGCAAAAAGGGACAACAAAATACTGACTAAGCTTACATATTTTAGCAAAAAGAGAAATTATTACCCAACAACTTTAAAACGAGACTAATCAGTGGAAAGTGACGTCTAGTCAAATTTCGTCTCGGTGAATACTGGTAAAATAAATGTTGGGTGAGCTCGAAAGCGCAGTGGATCATCCCTACACATCACAAGCATTATACAAGCCAAAATTAAAAACATTACAAAACACTTACACACATTAGACATTTCAAACATTTATTTGTTTTAGTTGTGATCTAAGACCGAAAGAGGGTTGAGATGCCTCTCGGTATTCCCTGTGATCTCGTCTAATCATAGAAAGTCTCGAGAAACTATCTAAAATCAGTCAAGTCCTTAGTGTCACAGCCTAAGAGAGGGTGCTTCCTGCAGCCTCGTACTAACTCCCAAAGACTAATAGTTGTAACCAACAGCTACGGTTGGGAATCCCTACGATCCGTCTTGCGGCACGTCGGTCTCAAATGGTGACATATAGGAGATATCACCTCGACTCGCCTCGGGCTCGTCGATCGCACCGGTACGTGGGTTCATAATGATCTTTTAATCTTATTTTAATTTTTTAACAAACAAACATTATAATCCAACGTACACATAACATTTATCAATTAAGGAAATGTTAAAATTTCAATTAAAGGAAATAAATGAAGAAATCTTTAGAATCGCATGTAATGGAAATCTAATAACAAGTCATCCATTCATCAAACACTCAAGACAATCGCATTCAAGTCATTTCATAGTATGATTTATTCTAAGCTACCAGACAAATGCTTTGAATTAGAATTCGCATAATACGAATGAGAGAGGGATTCATGCCCACCTGAACTCTTGGACGATTTTCTACCTCTTCGTCGTTAGCGATCGTCCTAGAAATTTTATCTGCAAAATAATTGTAGTATAATGATTTCTCAATCAATATTTACTATTAATTTCCCTAGTAATAATTTTCATGATGGATTAAACAATTTTTGGAGATCTTTTTGTGCCATTACTAAATTAAGTATTCTTTAATTTCTCTTTGTTTATTATAGTCAAATTATTCACAGAATAATTACGAACAAAATAAGACTTCTATTTGTCAAGTCTTTAGTCTTATTAGGAATTGAGAGTTTTAATCTCTCACTATTCTTAAGATTTTACTAAATTATTTATAGTGCTAATTCAAATAATTATTACTTATTTGTTTTCCTACTTTGAATAATTAACTACTTGAATAATTGCGTATTTGAATAAATGATTTCTAATTTTAACTACTTAATTTAAATATTTAAATCAATGGAAATACATTAATTAATTTTGTTCTTCAATCTTAGTATTATAAAACTTTCTAATTCTAACTAATGCATATCAATTTATTTACACTATCTTAGGTTCTAATTCAAGTTATATTGATAAATCCTACTATAGTTTGATTATTGAATAAGCATACTGAAATCACATAATCCAAAATCCTAATAATTTCCTTACCTCGTTATTTCGGTCACCCACAAGCTGATGAACGACGTTGCTACAGCTCTCAGGTTCTTCTCCTCTCTGTCCACTCTGTCCCCAACCAAAATTCCAATTTTCTTCTTCTTCTTCAATTTTGCAACGCCAGGATTTCAGTCACACTGAAATCGAAATCGTGCTTCCTTTGACAGAAAATTCTGAATTTGCACGTTCCTGTTTCCTGAGTTCAATCACACTACCCACTGTAACATTTTCTGTGACCTCATTGATCAGCTGTTCAACTATCTCCACCGTTCTTGATTCAACGTAAACCAGGGGATTGAAACAAATTGCAGCTTCACCGTGAATTCCAGCAATTTGACTGTAACTATTACTCTTTATGTCCGCAATTCCATTCATGTTCAACTCATTGCAAACTAGAGGAACAAACTTCAAATTCAGATTCTTACCTTCCCTGTTCTTATTCCTTACGGTGTAACAGATGCTCTGGTCAACTGAAAATCAGTTGCTTCAATCCTCCGGTCTGTCGTGCGTTCAGCTAAATTTTGGTATCATCGCCCTCTCCCGTGTTCTTGATTGCAGTATCCGAACTCCACTTATCCAAACCTCCAATGCTCCCTTGCCGGTCGTGCTCTGCTTCAGTTTCCAAACCCAAAATTTCACATTTAGCTCCCCCGCCGTCGTGCTTTCTTTCAATCTCCAAACCCAAAATTTCTGCTATCAGTTTTCGTTTCCTTAGCTAACTCAACACCGTTCGCTCGTTCTTCTTGTGTAACCAAGTCTTTCGGTCGCTCTCTTTTCTTCTTCAGCCGTCTTTTTCTTCTTCTTCTTCTTCAATCACTGCAGCTCAGTTTGAGACCAATGACCAAAAACCAGTCCGTTTGCAGCTCAATTTCTCCGACCGTCTTCCCTTTTTATAGACGCAGACGACTGTTCTCGAACCTCTCCGACTCACCGCCAAATTTCTTCCCTGAAAGTTCTCGATTCATGTCTTCACCGATTGAATTCGAAGGCACCCAAATTTACTGGTTTAAGAATTTGAAGACACCCGAATTTTGGACCGCCAAAATCAACTTTAGTTTGATTTTTATTTATTTATTTATTTATTTATTATTATTATTTATAAGCTTATTTCATAAGATAATCATGTTTATCTTTGTAGTTATTTAATTTCATTAAGTTACATACATATTTCATTTATTTATATTTTTGTTCTAATTTATTAATTTAGCATTTTATGATCAATGAGTATCTAATTTAAATCTCTTCAAATTATCTAATTTTCAAAATTTAATTTTCAAAATTTAATTTTTCTATTTTATTTTATTTTTCCTTTGTACATAGACTACAAAATTCGGAGTTGTTACATTTTGGCAATCTATGAAACAAGTCATGATGTGTATAGCTAAGATCTATGATCCAACATATTTAAGGATACTGTGAATTATTTTCTATTAAAGCTTGTTTGTCAACATCATTTGAAGAAAATGCAACATGTATTGCATGATTATGAGAATGATTTATCGAAAGTGACAGAATGAAATATATTTCACTAAGATTTTTTTTTACACATGAGCTTCAAAAGAATGATGGAATTGATATTCAACAAATAAGATTGAGTAAAAATCTTGAAGACTTGTTCGTAAAAGTTCTGCCAAGTACAAGATTTGGATGACTCAAGGTATTTCAAGTATGACAACAAAAGAAAGTCTACACATATCATCATGATGGAGAGAATAAAGAGGAGTTATTGATTAGTGAACTATAATCTTTTTTCCTTAGCTACGGTTTGTGTAATACCCTGAAAGTCTATAAGACGTCCACATCGCTAGTGAACAGCAAAAGTTGAATAACAAACTCACTAAACGAGTCAAAACGGCCAAAAAGACCCGACAACCATGTATCATAAGCGTAAATAAGTGTAAGAGTGAAACCAATTCAAGAAGCGCAAGAAATGGCGAAGAAAAACACTGAATACCAGAAATTTCATTCTGGTGATCGCAGTCGGCCTATAGTGACTGCGGTCATTGCATGAAAAACCCAGAAAACAAAGGTAAAAACATCATTCTGGTGACCGCGGTCGGCCATACAGTGACTGCAGTTGGCCATACAGTGACCGCGGTCATCGCGAATAAAACCCAGAAAAGATTAGGGAAATGTCCACTGGTGACCGCGATCCGTATCTGAGTGACCGCGGTCATCATACAAAAAACCCAGAAGAGGAACGATGCACCACATTCTGTCGGCCGCGGTAATCACACAGTGACCGCGGCCATTGCATAGTGACCGCGGTCATTCATCGTTTTCTATATAAACAAACGTGCGCAGAAAACCCTAGATCTAAAATTTTTTTTTGCCGCAACTCACTCATTTCTCCCTTTAGCTCTCTCCTAACTTGTTTGCTTCATTTTTGAGTGTTCTATTGGGTTCCAAGGGTGGTTTGAGTTCCTTCAAACCATTTTCTACCGTCTTCAAGCTCAGATCCGCCAAGAACAACATCAACAAGGGTGGATTCGAGTTGAAGCAAGCTTGGAAAAGGCTTTGAGCTAAGGTAAATCTCGAAAACCCCTTTAAGATCTTGTTTCCTTAGCTTTCTAAAGCGTTTTTCTCAAACGTAGTATGTTTTCCTTGAGTTAATGTGTGATTTAGACCTAATGATCAAGTGTTAAAGTGTTAAGCACATGTCGCCGACCCCGGCGAAGCATTGCCACAGTAATGCAACATTCACAAGTGTTTCTCATTTTGTACTGATTTTGGTGCATTTGAAACACATGTGCCAAGAATACAAACCTTAGGGTTTTAGTTATGTCATGTATGCCTTAGAATCACACATTTTGGTTGTTTAAAAACCCTATAGATTGATAACCTAAGGCGTTCACGGCGAGGAGAAAGGCGCAAGATCGAGGAGTACAAAGGTGGGTGTGATTTTCTTACTCCCTAGCCTTATCCAAATTTTGAATGCTTAACATGATGTTTGTTAGCTTAAGATAT
>JAJIYU010009117.1:0-17292 GCA_030144865.1 Tinospora cordifolia | reverse complement strand
TCTATTTTTCTTTATAATATAAGGTATTAAGCTACTCAATTTTCTTTTAGGTGAGACCATGATTTAGATAAAACCTCAATGATAAGGAAAAGATGCATGGATAAAAATTAAGGATACATCCCAATACAAATTAAACTATAGTACTTCTACAAAAAAAAAGTTGTCGCAGATGAGAGAGATCAAGTTAAATGATTAAACAGATGTTAAGCTAAAATATAGATGATGCAAACTTGAACATGACTTATTTATTAATCGTGTCATAATATATAAATTCGAATATGACATGCTAAATAAATGGATAATTCAAATATTATAAATTTAACATGTTATTAAACATATCATATACGAGTCATGCTTAACCTAATATGACATATTCATTAATAGACCGGATTTAATCTATTTATAACATATTTAATATAGTGTAATTAATTTTAAAAACTATTTTCTTCAATAAATATTAATAAAAATATAAATTATTTATTATTTATTAAAATTAAATTAATTTAAAATTTGTAAAATTAAAAAATATGTCATCAAAATATTTATAGTTGAGTTAATTTTAAATTAACGTATTTATAACATATTATTAACATATCCTTAATCGTGAAATATATTATTTTTAGGTTTAATAGGTTAAGACATTTATGACCTAAAATCTAGTATTGTTTAATCATGTTTAACTTGTTTTGATCAAATTTGTTTGTGTTAAACTTAAATTCATTAACTTCTTATTATGTCTAAATTTAATTATTGTGTCGTGATATAAATTATTAATTTTTTTTCTAGTGTGATCTTAAGCAACTCTATACACACATCAAGATGAATGGTGTTAAAAGTTTGCTCATTTTGTAAATTAGTGTAGGGTTTATGGGAGAGTTTGTTTGCTTTGCACAATTTTTTCATTTGCATCCTTATATTGGCTGGATCGATCTCGAGAAAAGAAATATATATATATATTTCAATTTCAGTCTTTTAATGAATTAGGGAAAAATACATTTCTATACAAAAAATAGAAATAATTATATAAATACCACTATTCTCATATATATATATATATATATATTTCAATTTCAGTCTTTTAATGAATTAGAGAAAAATACATTTCTATACAAAAAAATAGAAATAATTATATAAATATGACTATTCTCATTTTATACATATACTAAAAACTTAATATTAAAAATACCAGAAACTATTAATTAATAAGTATTAGTATAATGGTATACAACCAATATAATATTGATATAACATTTAGTTTATAAACAATATTATAATATTAGTATATTGTTGGTAAAATGTTAGTATACATTATTGTAAAAATTATTAATTAATAATTATTAATAGACTAAAAGTTGGTATACAATCAGTATAACTTTAATATACAAAAATGTTAGTATACAGTTGGTAAATAATTAGTATACAATACTAAAAAATATTAATTTATAGTATTCAGTTGATATATAATACTATAAAAATAATATACAATCTCTAAAAATCAGTATAATATTAATATATTGTGCTATAAAAAATATTAATTAACGACTATTAGTATACCAAAAATTGATATATAATCAGTATAACGTTAGTATAATATTTAATTTATAAATAATGATATAACATTGACATACAATATTGTAAATATAATTGATTAACAGTTATTAATATATTAAAAATTGGTATAATATTAGTATAATATTAATATACTTTTAATACATTAGTATAACAATTAATATTCATTGGTACAACTATTGATAGGCATTGTTCATCACTGTTCACCGGACAGTTTGTGTTGGCACTATTCTCGCCATTAGCTAGCCGCTGCTACTTGTCGCTATTGCTAGTCGCTGCTACTGCTAGTTGCCATTGCTTTTGTCAAAAATCTGGAGCTTATTCTCTCTATGTAAAAACTACGAACTTGAGAACTTTGCTCTTCTTTTTCTCTTCTAATTTGTTGGGGCGAAAAATCTGGAGCCTGCTCAAGAAGAACCAAACAAATTATAGGAGCAAACGACGAACATAACCAACACAGAGCAATTAATGACGAAGAAGATGGGGCAACGAGAATAGAACCAGCACAGAAGAGGAAACAGTGGTGATGCAAAGAGGACAATGCAGAAATCGATCAAACAGAGGAGAATCTAGAATAGAGAAATGAACAGAAAAGAAAAGATGGAATAGTGGTGATTTCCCGTTAGAACCTGCACAAAGTAACCACTGACAAACAACAAAAGGAAAACGAGAGGAATTGCAAGGGCGAACAAAAGCAAGGAGAGCCAAACAAATCATAGGAGCACATGACGAATAAAACTAGCACAAAGCAGTTAATGACGAATAGAATAAACTCAGAAGAAGCAATGCAAACAGTGAAGAAGAATTAGGTCACAAATGCAAAGAAGAGTAAGGTCATGATATGAAATAGCTGCAGCACCACTTTACCGGTGATATTCTGTTTAGATTCAACTGTTTGTAACTGTGACCAGTGATAACTTCACTTAGAGTGTGACCACCGACAAACACATGAAGGGTCTGTGAAACAAATTAGAATGAAAGAAAGAAATTAGAGCAACTTGCAACACCACCATCATCATGAACGGGGACCTCGATTTGGTGTTGTTTGCGGCACAGACGGCGATGTGAAGAAACCATCTTCTTCATCGTTAACTGCTCCAAAGCAAAGAGACCTACTGAGACCTAATTGTTGTTTCGTCTTAAATTATTTATATAATTGATAATATTTAACAGTATTAGGTATACTTGAAACTTTATAAAAAAGTCATATATACTAATGAAAATAAGTTTATTTTTTCACATTTTCTTTAATTTTCTCAATGAATTACTTGCCTGTGCGTATGGGCCCTTTTCTTCAAAATTGTTATCGAGGCTGAAGCAAATAACTCTGCCTTGCAATCCGTATCAAATTACCATCAACAATGCTACTTGATGCCACCAGCGCCAGCATCCGTGTGCCATCCTGCCGTGGCACGTGTACGTTCTATTTTTCACGAAGTTCGAACTTCGAAACCTAAACAAGCGACTAGGGTAGGGTTCGTACCCGCTACTTGACCCGAATGGTGATCCGAGCGGGTTGATCCATGTTCCCCAGTAAAGCACATTGGGCTCACGTTGTGTCCAACTGAATCACGAAAACATAACCAGGAGCTCCAAACAGATCGCAGGGATTTAGTTACCGATGCGAATCTTCAATTCATAAAAATATTTATGTGAGCTAAGGAAGTGGAAACTTCAACTGCCTTTCTTTCAGCTAGAGAAGTAGGCGATCGAACAACCAGAAGAAGAAGAAGAAGAAGAAGAAGAAGAAAATTTGTTAAGTATAGATAAATAGGAATTTATCGTTAAAGAGGGGTTAACGTGTAGATCGGAGTTCTTAGTAGCTCGATCGTCGGTTCTAATGGACGAAAACTTGCCGTCGCCGACGAAGAAGGATCCTGAACCTGCTGCACCGAAAGCAGCAGGAGTAGGATGGGGTGGATGGTCGCTTTCTCCTCTCTCTGTTTTATCGGATCTTCAGAAAGCCGCTGCTCAGGCGGCAGAGGAGATTTCTCGCAATGTATGTCTATTTTCTTTTGAATTGTCTTAAGTTTGATTTAGATCTCGGATGTTATTCATTTGCAGCTAATGTTATTGCTTTCGGTAGTTCCGGTTTTCCTGATTCGGCCGAGTGCCTATTCTTGTTTATTTATTTATTTATTTTTGGCTAATTGGCGCATTTCAGATCTGTGCTTCGGTTTAGGGATTGTAATTGTTGGAATGGATTTTGCTTCTTTTTTTTTCCCGTCATTTAAACTTGAATGGAATTAGAGTAGTCACGGGAATATATTTTGAAATTCTCCAAATGTGGTGCAAGGATTTGATGTTTAGGGTTACTTAATTCATTATGGGAGTATTGAGTATTTTTGCTGGCGGAAAATGTTGGAGCGACCACATTTTTAAATTTTGTTTTACTAACAATATTCATGAGCCCAAAAAAAAAAAATAGAAATCAACGATTTTATGAATTATTTGTTTTTTGGTGGACTCAGGCAACTGCAGTTGCTAAGACAGCAGCAAAGAGCCTTGAAGATTTGCAGAACACTGCTGATGAATCAGAAGAATCATCCAAGAAGGAAGAAGGCTCCAACAAATCAAATGATGTGAAGGAACCTGAGGATGACAATGATAAGCTGAGAAAGTCTGCCTTGGATAAATTGGAGAATGCTAGTGAGGATTCTATCTTTGGCCAGGTAAGCATTCATGCTCACTGAGACAATTTTCCTTTTATTGGAGCTGTACACTCTGTAATTTTTCTTCGTATATTGTTTTGTGGTTGTTACATATCTAAATTGTATTTTTCTTTTTTTTTGCAAATTTTAATCATTTGTGGAGATTAATATTCTTTTCTATTCTTATTTATGCTTCTTATTTATTTAGTTAAAGGTAATCGGTAGAGCTGAATTAATTGACAACTTCAATGGAATGGTTAGCAAAGAAAACTATGTTTTGAGAAACATCATTATCTTCTGCAACAACATATCACCAAAACATGATGTTCTTGACAAACTTGTCTACGATTTCTTCTCTGGAATTTTTCTTCCCCTTATTTAATATGCCTCTAGGAATTTTATGAATAAAACCTCAAACTGCAAAATAATTCTGGTTTCATATACAAAGAAAGAGTTCTATGTCAGATTGAAGAACAAGAGTTCTATTTCAGAAGTTTGTGAGCTTATTGCATTATCACACACTTTCAACAAAAGTAGAATTGTTGTCATGTTTGAGATTGTTCCATTGTAACCTTGAATTCATAGGTCCAAATTTGGCACTATATGTCCATAGTACAACACACATCATGGGTGATTCATGCAAACTCTTTCTCGTTGATATCTTTGACGTTGCACACATCATGAATATGCAGTGGAAGGATATCTTGTTGTATTTGGAATTTTTTTTATTTGTAAAATATTTATTTATTTATTTATTTATTTATTATTATTATTATTATTATTATTATTATTATTATTATTATTATTATTATTATTTTGCATAAATGGTTTTAGTCTTAACAGTTCATATGCAGGGTCTAAAGGCTTTTGACAGTTCTGTGGAAACTCTTGCTTCTGGAGCATGGCAAGCCTTAGGAAGTGCATGGAAAGGAGGTTCTACCTTTGTTCACAAGTATGTATGCAGTAGCAACTGTTTGATTCAGTAAATCATATTCTCCTGTTTCTCATGTATAAGTTATGCTTTCTGAAGTTGAAAATGGGTCCAGGTCTTGGAGTTTCTACTAGGACTCATAAGTAATTGGCTTACCCCTATGGAGAATTTTGCTTTCAATTCTTATGTCTTGCACACGTTCTCTTCCAAAAGTGTAAATTGTCAACACCCTTTGACAGATTACTCTTTTTATATCATGGCTTGATGCTGTTTGCTTGATGATAAGATTTCTTAGTACATGAGTTCACTTTCTGTATAGTAAATTTTGTATAATATTTCTGCAAGTTTGTGGATGTATAAGAGACTGGTGACCAGAATCATGGAGGGATGGGGATTGATTTTTTTCTGTTGACAATGCACTGGAAACTTGTACTGCTTAATTAAATATTCGCTCGCTGCACTGTAAATGTTCATGACATACAACAACGAAGGCTTATATTTAAGGGATTTGCATACGGATGGCTGAAAGGTGATTTTTTGTCTTCATTATACATGCCACAGAAATTATAGTCATGAATTAACTAATTCCTGGAAACTCTTGACTGGAATATATATGTGGTGCATGAGATTTTGGTCCCTACTCGTTGGCAAGTTTTTGGGCTTCTTGATGTTTCATGTCTTATCTGATCTTAGCTGAGTTTGCATTTCTTTCATAATTATTTTTCCAATTTTCACTTCTTTCAATTTGATCACTTTGCATGGAATTAGCAGTTCACGTCAATTGATATGCTATAATCTGATATTCCTTAAGTAGTTTGGTGGGTCTGTTTTTATGCTTTTAACAACTCATGTTCCCCTGCTGAAAAAAATCTAGCATACCTGAGTTTTTGGGACTTCTTGATGTTTCATGTCTTTTCTGATCTTAAGATCTTAATTGAGTTTGCTTTCTTTCATAATTATTTTTCCATTTTTCAATTGATTATCATCTTGAAGGAGCTCCACAGCACCATTTGGTCAGTTTGCATGGAATTATCAAATCACATCAATTGATATATTGTTATCTTATATTCCTTAAGTAGTTTGGTGATTTTTTTTTTCTTTTTTTCTTTTTTGCTTTTAACAACTGATGCTCCACTGCTGAAAAAAAAAAAAATTAGCATACCTGAGACTTTTTAGATTGTCTGCATCTTTATTGGTATATGTTCTTCAGTTTTGTTTATTAATCCAGATTGCCTTTATGCATGCAATGTGATAATTAATATTTTCAGGCTAGAGAATTCTGCCGTGAACCTAGCTGAATCCATCCAGCAAGGTGGTCTACCTGTAACACCTAGATCTGTTGCTCCATCTCTTTTAGAGGTGAGTAATCATTCATCGTCATTTCCACTTTTTCCTATCTGGAAGTTCTGATTTCCATGTGTCTTCATGCAGAGTGGAAAAGCATTTACAGCGAAGGGAATGCAAGTGCTTGAACGTGTGGGTAAAGAGACCATGGAACTACTGATAGCAGAAACCAGCATTGAAGTTGAAAAAAGCCCTGAGGAATCTGAGCAACAAGTAGATGAGGAACAACTTTTTGAGGAAGTCACATTTGATCGATGCTTCTACATCTATGGAGGTCCTGAACAGCTGGAGGTATCTCACATTCTCTTCCCTTTCCTGCCTAAGCAGATGCAGCAATGTCTAGTTAGTCTGAACTTCTAATTACTTGAGGATGTGATGAATTTTAGGAATTGGAGGCACTATCCAATCATTATGCATTGTTATTTAATCGACGCAAAGCAAAACTATCATCTGAGCAGAAGTCCTTTTATGATGGAAAGCTTAAGCAGGTCCAGCAGATTTTCACTTTGAGTACTGAGATTGATGAAAGTGATGTCAACTCCAACAAGGGAAAGAAAATTGAAACTGTAGAAGAGGGGAGTGGTGATGAGATCAAAATGTTGCGTGATTCAAGCGTCAGCAAAGCTGCTGATATGGCCACGGGGTAATAATACTCTGACTAAATTTTTTTGACAGTTTTTGACATCTTTTGCAAACATCTTATCTTTGCAGCCCTTTTTAGATGCTAAGTTGTTGGGTTCCTTTTCTTCTCCTTCTTATAAAAATACTTTAATGATGAAATAAATAAATAAAAGTGAAAAATAATAGAAGTTAGATCAAGAATAAAACTTGATGGTGTTAGAAACTCAACAATTGATAACATTAAGATCTAGGTCTTCCCTTCACATGCTGTCTGGGGATACCTATCATAACAAATTAGAGAAGCAACTGAAGAAACTTTTTGAAGTTTCTTCAGTTGCTTAAAAGGTAACCCAGAAATTGCCTAAAAGGTAATCTTTCATAATTTGTTCATGATGGTGAAGATTTTGGTGGCTTATGCCCTGAGGCTTGACTTGGAGCCACATGTTCCCAAAGAACTCCTAGAGTTTCAAGAAAAGGCTCTTTTGCTGATATATTTTTATGACACAACTCTTCTGTGAATCTTTTTTTATATATTGTTCAAAGTTTCAAATCAAGCATGGCATCACATAGTTTGTATTTTTGGTTTGGCATGCAATAAATTTTCATGTGGAAACCACAGAAAGTTTAATATTACAATTACGGCATACATGAGAATATTCCTTTCTTTTAATTTGAAAATGCATTTACCTTGTTTGTAGATTCACATCTATATTGTTGGGGTTGAGCACAAATGATATCACTCAACGAACTGCTGGAAGGCTTGAAACTATCCATTCAGAGGGGGTGCATGTATGTGGACTCTTTGGAAATCTGTTTGGTTTATACGTATTATACTCATTTAAAACGAATGTGATGTTAATTGAATTAAACAATTTTCATACAGAGACTCTCAGAACTATGCTGCGTCGCAGTGTCTCAACTTCTGATGCTTGGAAAGTCTATCATCAGTACAGCAAACAAATCAGAAAGTGAAAATGAGGAGCAAGACTTGGTGAAAGTGTTGTGGCCTGAGGATTCTGTTGCCAAAGCCAAAATCATTAGATCAAAGGCTCAATCAATGACTGGTGATGTTGAAGCGGTTTCCAATAGTTTTATCACAGGTAAAGTTTTATTGGCCTGTTCTTCTTGATCTTCTGCATTAATTTTCAAGCTTTCCTCGTATAAGTCGTAAAGAAATGATAGTTACTACAGGCAACACCCAAAGAATATGAAAAGAACCACACTTAATGGAAATCATTCTTCCAAAATGTCATGAGATAATAATTCTTATCACTTGTGAGGCATTTTCAATGGAAGAAGCTTTCATGACCAGCCTTTGGATGGCCCTATTGTACTTATATTCTGTTTAAGAGTTCATAACAAAATAATTGAAGGTGATATTTAACCTTTATACATGGAACCTCTGTTGGTAACTATAATATTTTTAGCAGATTAACATGATAATGATTTAAACAAAGCATGAAAAAAAAAAAAAAAAAAAAACAAACAAACAAACAAGCAAACATGGTGTCCAAGGAAATATGAGCTACTTAATGATGCAAATATGTGACTGTCTGTAGACTCTGTACCACCATTTGGTGGAATTTTGTAAATTATAATTTGTGATAGGCTGAACCAGTAGCTACCTCATTTAAAGAAGCAAGATGGATTATTAAGCAATTGAATATTACCAGTAGGTTGACCATGCCCGATGGTAGTAGTACTGTTTGCAGTGGGGCCATCTTATAGTTAAAATCAGTTAAAAGTTTTTTTATTGTTCACTCTTACCGTAGGTGTGTTTTAGCATATCATGATAACTAGAAATATAGTGAGCTTTCTGTATTGACTGTGGACTTTTAACGGGAAATCTCGTCTTTGGTTCATTCCTGCTGCTGTAGATGAATTTTGTTTGTTAAAACTTCAAAACTGTGGTGGGCTGCTGGTTTGGTGACGCTGAGTTCGTAAGCTGGTGCTTTTTTTTTTTTTTTGGGCTTATTGAAGTTTTTGTCCATTGTACAGGTATTTCTGACGTTGTTGATGCCTATCAAGCAGCATTCAAAGGTGCCACTGCTGATGCTGAAGACACTGTTACGCTGACTTCAGTCCAGGAGAAAGCTAATGCAATCTCTAATCATCTCCATGCCGATTTTTTCATGGCCACGGACAAGATCCAGGAGGGGCTCCAACATTTGGCATATGTGGTCCTTTCTACATCAATTTCTACTGCATGAACTTTGTAAATAATTACTCATTAGGTGGTGCTCATCAAATTTTCCTTGCTTTTGTATATACATAACCACTTCATCTAGGAGTTCAACCTGTTCCTTGATCCAAAATATATTTTATTTTACCATCTTGGACATTTAAATTCAACCAACAGGACCAATGTTTAATGTCAATTTCATTATATTTGACAATTTCCTGCTTTTGAATCTTTTTCTGAACATCTGTATCTAGTGTGTATAGAGAGTGCAGGTGGAACATCCTTCTCATTCGGATTCCACAACATGAGAAGCGAAATGAAGCATCTCTGTCGACATTAAAGGTTCGGAACTACTACTGAAAGTTGACATCTGACTAGGGGCTGTGCTACGTTGACGAAGACGGCGGAATGGGCAATTTTTCAATGCACATGGCGAAGGGAAATGCAAGGCACACTTTGCAGGACCCATATGTTAGAAGTAATGGCATGAGACTCGTGCACCACACTTTCATGGACTCCTTGCTGGAACCCAATACTTTTAATACGAGCTCAACGTGCTGTTGAAAGGACAATTCGATCGGGTCGGCTTCTGATTAGGTTAACCGTTTGAAAAAAGAGTCTGCCTGAACGATTAGGTCAAATTTTTCAATTTCAGTAATCATTCATTGAGGCCCAAATTGGATGACAAGAGAGAGCAATTAGGATGTTGCAGATATGGGAGTTATAATTACTGAAAACTACGAGATTTAATTAAAATGTTGTATATCTTTTACCACTAGCGTTATTATTCAGGTAAAATCACAGATCGGCCGATGTAAACTAAATTTTGGTTCAAGATGCAAAATAACTGAAACAATTTACCTAAATCTTAACAGTAACTAGCATACTACCCTTATTGTTACTGATCAAAGACTGACTCGAATTTGACCCCCATGCTTGACTTCATTCAAAAAAGTAAAATCAAAAACTTTTCCTTGAGCAGAAAACAATTATCAAATACATAACTATTGTATGCAATAAATCTTCTAACATTAAGATGCCAATATAACATTACTCCATAACTAGGGCCCATCCAATGGCGCTGCATTGGAGAATACCATTTTGGCATGGGTTAACAGTGCATACCGCGTGATATTGTTGCACCTCCACCATTGGCCGGCTGAACCCATTGTCGATCACTTCATATTCTTTCCCGGCTCCATTGCTCACCACTGCCGCACTAAACTTCTTTGCCACCACCACTCTTCCTATGCTACCGACCTGCTCCTGTTTCTGGTGCACCGTCGTCGGCTCTCCGTGCTGTTGCTGCTCACAGCAGTCCTGCATTCCAGCCCCTTGTGTCCTACTACTACAGCAGTATCGCTGCTCCCTCTCAAACCCATCCCCATTTGCAGCAAAACCCACTTCTGTTTGCAGCAAAACTCACCATCCCCACCGTCGTTGCTGTTCGCGCTCCACCGTTGCCGCTGCTGCTTCTTTGTGCCGCTCCATCTACGCTCCACCACCGGGCCATTGGCCCTCCTCCAAAAATCTGCAACCTTTTTCTCTCGATCGTCACCCTGTTGCTCGCTCTGCTGCTGGTCGTGCTCGCCGCTGCTGACCATCGTCCCTGCTGTTCGTGCTCTACTACCACCACGCCTCTGTTGTTTGTTGTTTGTGCTCGACTATTGCCCCTCTGTTGTTGTGCTACTACCACTACAACTGCAAGGTCACATGCCATTTTCATCCCTCTGCCACTAACGACGCCGGAGTTTTCACTGCCATTTCAGTTGCATCTTCTCTATCATGCCCTTGTTTCCGGCCTCTGATCGTTGTTGCCTATTGCTCCTTGCTGCTACAGTTGCCGCACGCTGGCCGTCACAGCTGCCTGCTGCCCCGAACCCATCTCTATTTGCAGCAAACACTCATGCGTTTGCTACACCTGTTCTTCCTCTTCCTCTTCAAAAGAAAGGTGATCCAATTTCTGTTCCTCCAGTTTTTTGTTCTTCTCCACCTCGTGTTATCAATTTCTCACTCTCATTCGAATTCAGAGAACTCAGCATATAAAATTTTCTTTCTTGCTGCTGAAGAAGTTTGCTGCTACGTCTTGTTGCTCCCGCAGCACATCCAATTTTCCGGTGGCAGCATTTGAAAGCATGATATGGGAGTTTCGAAAGATTTGTTTTTAAACTATTTGAGGTCATTCATGGTTCGTTCTATGCCGTTTGCAGTTGTTATAGTCATTTGATGTTGTTATAGTCATTTGTAGGCTGTGAACTATATTATTTGTGGCTTGTTTTATGCCATTTGTAGGATGTTTTACATCATTCACGGCTATTCTATATCATTTAGGCTGTTATTTTATAAAATTTTTGACGCTTTTATATCATTCACGGCTGTTCTATATCATTTAGGCTGTTATTGTAGGATGTTTTATCTCATTTGTAAGCTTTTATACCATTTACGGCTGGTTTATGTCATGTACAAGCTATTCAACGCCGCTTGTTATCCCTATACCATTGCTTAGGGCATCTCCAACTCCAACTTCAAATTTTACTTCATTTTGAAGTTACTCTAACACTAAATTACAATTTCATCTCCAACCCATTATTCTATTTTTTATTCCAAAAAGACTATTTTTAAAATATTCTTTTTTATCTTCTTTTTATTTTTTTTATTATTTTTAAAAAGTTTATTTTTATACGTAAATTTTATTTCACATATTTATTCAACATTACGTTTAAAATATTATGTTACAAAATTTTATTTTATGTATTATGTTTCATATTATATTTTTTATTATGTATTATCTAAATTTGTTTAAAAAAAATTACAACCTTCAATTTTATAGTATTAAAATTTTAAATATATACAAAATATAAAAAATATCAAATTTAAAAAATATAATTAAATACAATAAAACATGTTTATTTAAAAAAATAAAGAATAAAACTAAGTCTAAAATAATAAAATTTTATAGTATAAAAATAAATAATATAACTAAAAATTTTAAAATAATTAATTTTGTAACTTAACAAATATAATTTTCATTAAAAAATTTTAATCTAAATTATAAGTAAATGATTTTAAAAATAAAAAAAATAAAAAAAACCAGCGCCAAAGTTGGCGCTAGTGAACAGTGCCGCACCAAAATGGCGCAGCACTGTTTACCAGCGCCAACTTGGCGCTGGTTTTGGCACTGGGTTGGAGATGCCCTTACCCATTTTTTTGCCATGGTATTACTAATTGCAATTGCGCTACTGTTACTTTTATTTTTCTTTCAATCTATCTGTGTCGCCACCGATGCATTTCCTCCTACCACTAATTGGTATTAAAAATTGGTTAACAAACTTAAGGATGTTTCTTTTTTATCATCTTAAATTTTATGGTGGAATATTATATTATAATATTTTATATTTTTATGTTTGTAATTTTTATTTATAATATTAATCAACAGTACATCTTCTTCGCAATACGATAATCATTCATATTTCTTGTTTTGCTAATTACACGACCTATGATAGAATTCTAATGGTGTTAGAATTGTAATCTAGATTATCTGATACTAGAGTTTCAGTTTGAGTCAAATTAGTTTTATTAAGAGTTTGAATAATGTCCACCAAGGTAGTTCGAGTTAATCTCTAATTGAGATTATCAGTTAGTTTAGAAGTCTTTAGAGTTTAGAATAAGTGTTTAAATGTGTTTATAAAGAGACCCTAAGTGATTTAATATGTAATTAATTCAATTTAGTTCAAAAAAGAGAGAAATAAAGTTTAGAGATTTTTATTCCAACAGTCTTTAGAGTTTAGAAAAAAAGGGATTTAAATAAAAAGGAGAAAAAAACGAAAAAAAAGGGAAGTGCGTCAATCAAATTAAAAAAATTTGTAGTTGAAAAAAAAGGGGTGCAGTTAAAAAAAAATTCAATGGCTTTGAATATGTGTGTTCTCATCAACCATCAAACCCTACTTTTGATGGTAAAAAAATATGGTAGGTGGAGAGACGAATGCAAATCAAGAAGAAGAAGAAGAAGAAGAAGAAGAAAAAGAAAAAAAGAAGGCTCCACGAGAAGACAAAAGCTGTGGAGGTGCAACTTAAAATAAAACAAAAATAAGGCGAAAGGGGTGAAGAGGAAGATGAAAGGAAGATGGTTGTGACACCCCAGCTCTCAATCTCTATGTCTGTGTCTATTGTAACAATACGTCGTAGGGCCGCGCGCAAAAATGACGCGTGCCCGTTCGTTCTTTCGGCAAGAGATGTTGGGCATCTGGTTATTCGTCGAGAGCCGGAGGCTACGTGATTCGTTTCTCTATTTTTTTTCAATCTCATGTTTCAAACCTTTCTTTTAAGTAGGTTATAAAGTCAAAACTAAAATGTACAACGACCATCAAAATACTCGTTCATTTCAGTAGATGTAAAATTCATTAAAAAAGCATGCAGCGAAATTCAATTCATTCATAAATCCATAGTGATTTCATATTTGACCAAGTAAAATACTTTGCAGCAGAATAATATTTCAAATTCATTTCTAAAGCATAGTATGAAGATAAAACATGGCCTAGTGGGCCTAAGTTTCAAAATGTTTAATTTACATGTGAAATAGTTCAATGATAAAAGAGGGCACATGTCCAGTTTGATTTAAACACTAAAATATTATTTACAACAAAAATGATACAACGGTAAACCCAAAGAAAACTGAAAACTGTGACAACCTTCTAGCGAGGTTACTACCTAAACTGATAGCCCATATGCTGGCTTACTCCTGCGGTGTCAATGATCACCTGTAATAGAAAAGTGGGGTGAGCTCGAAAGCCCAATGGATCATCCTTATACATCACTAGCATTATACAAACCAAAATACAAAACATACAATCATTTTCATTACATTAGGCGTTTCACACAATTTCTCGTTGTGTTATCATCTAAGACCAAAAGAGTCTATAACCCTCGGTATCCCCTGTGTGGTCCGGGAGAGAATCTGGGGGTAACACCCGAGGGCCAGTTACCTTCGGGACCGCAATCTAAGAATGGAAGTCCGCAGTGACTCTTCGTACGAAGACACAATCAGCTGTCGCAGTCAACTCAGGTAGGGACACCCACGATGACACCCTAAGGCCAGTTACCGTGTCAGTATGTGGAGTCATTAAATCTTAATTTAATGTTCTTTAATCATACATGTCATTCCAAGTCATACGCGATCATCAATGTAACATTTAATGTAAAACAAAATAGATGTGTTCAACCATTCATAGAGATCAACTCATAGAAATCTCCACCTAGCATGTTATGGCACAAGCAACCATGCATCAAGGACACATACCAAGTCAAGCCCAAACAAGGTCAATCAAGCAAGTCCTAGCATGCTTCTAAACATATCTTAAGCTAACCAAAACATCATGTTATGCATTCGAAATTTAGATAAGGCTAGGGAGTAAGAAAAATCACACCCACATTAGTACTCCTCAATCTTGTGCCTTGTTCCTCCCCGTGCATGCCTCAGATTATCAATCTATAGGGTTTTTAAAAATGAGAATATGTGAGTCTAAGACATTCATGGCATAACCAAAACCCTAAGGTTTGTGTTCTTGGCACCTGTGTTCCAAAATCGAAACGAGGACAAGGGAACATTGGTACACGTCGAAGCATTATCGCAGTCGCGGGAGTCGGCAATATGTGTTCAGCATTAACTCAAAGAAAATTAGTTTACATTTGAGGAAAAAAAATTTTTAAGTTAGGAAAACAAGATCTCAAGAGGGTTTCAAGATTTACCTTAGTACAAGACCTTTTCCAAGCATGCCTCAACCCAAATCCACCCTTGTTTATATTGTTCTTTACAGATCTGAGATTGATAATGGTAGAGAATGGCTTGAAGGAGCTCAAACCACCCTTAGAACTCAAAAGAAAACTTAAGAAACGAGATTGGAAGGTTTAGTGTGAGCTTGGAGAGAAAACTGTGATTTGCGGTGCATAAAAATTCAGATCTAGGGATTCTGCACACTTTTCATTTATATAGAAATTGACGAATTACCGCGGTCACTATAGCATTATCGTGGTCACTGTGCAACTACCACAGTCATTGTACAATTACTGCGGTGGACATACTGGTGCAAGATGTTTATTTTCTGGCTTTTCACGTGATTATCACGGTCGCTCAAACACCGACCGCGGTCACCAGAATGAACTGCCCTGTTTTGTTTTTAGGTTTCTTCTGCAATTACTGCGGTCACTATAGGACCGATCGCGGTCACCAGAACGATGTATTTTCCTTCGTTTTCTAGATTTGTCTAGGATTACTGCGGTCACTGTTCCAATTACCGCGGTCACCAAAACGATGTATTTTCCTTCGTTTTCTGGGTTTGTCTAGGATTACTGCGATCACTGTTCCAATTATCGCGGTCACGAGAACAAAATTTTTGGTGTTTAATGTCTTTTCTTCGCCATTTCTCGTGCTTTTCGAATTGATATCACTCTTACATTTATTTAGACTTATAGTACATGGTTTTTGAGTATTTTTTGCTATTTTTATTCTTTTATTAAATTCCTACTTTAATCGTTCTTAATGACGTGGAGGTCTTATAAACTTTCAGCGTATTACAATGGTGCTATGAAGAAAGCATGATGGTGTTATGAAGAAAGCAAGGTGGTGCTCTAAAGAAAACATGATGGTGTTTTAATAATGATGGGCCATGGGGCTCAAAAAGATGAAGATTGACTTGAGAATATTACATGACGACTTTCATAGTTGCACGCAAGAAAAGGCCAAGGATTTTATATTTACGTAAAACAGAAAGAGGTATGTTCCTCCTTAAAGAAAGGGAGGATAATAAGAAAGGACTTCGAGTCCAAAAGAAAAAATTGGTTAAAAGAAAAGGTGACCAACTAATTAGGCGAATACAGTTATAAGCAGTGACAACTGTTGCACCAGTGAAAAAATTCATTGGGTATGTGCAAACTCTAAATTATAGGAAAAATTTTATGTAATTTAGATAACTTAATTTATGTGAGGATGATAGAATTGTAATTGTGTGAAAATTGTAATTTAAATCAAATTAGTGTTATTAAAAGTGTTTAAATATATCTATAAATAGACCCTAAGTGATTCAATATGTAATCAAATCAATTCAATTCAGAAAAGAAAAAAATAAAGTTAAGAAATTTTTATTTCAACAATACATATTGCTGCGAAGTAATTTTTTTATCTATCGGTTTAGGAGAGTCAAAAAGAATTTGTACTGAAGAGACTTCGTCCTTTGGTTGCTCAAAATGATTCCATTGATTGATGTAGCTTCCTTGTTGGAGACTCAGGTGTTTCTTAATGAACAGATTTTCCCAAGAAAAATTAAGAAAAAAATTGTAATAAATAATTTCATAATTGTTAATAATTATTTTTTAAAAAATAACAAAAACACACCTCAGGCCAATGTGTATCACATCTTCATGTTTTGATTGTTGTGTCGCAATTTTATAAAATAACAGTTATATTAGTACTTTTTTTTTCCTTCTTTAGAGCATGCTTATGTTCGGCTTCATCAATGTATTATTTGATTTTCAGGTAAATTTTTTTATAACTTTTTTAAACGTACCCTCACCAATTTTTTTTTCTTTTTTTCTTAATATTAGTTGTGTGAAAACATTGTCCAGATTTTTCGGTTGGCACACTGATTAATAAGAATAATAATAATAAAAAAAGAGACCCTATTATAAATAATTATTTTGAATGCCTTTGTAACCACTCACCATTTAATATTCTCTAACCCCTAAATTGTAATAGTCATTTAATATTATATCATGTAACCTATAAACATTTATATCTTTGTAACCACCATTATATTTATGTGTTGTAAATTATATTTATCACTCTATAATGACCAATAGCCTATATAAAGCGGTATCTACATTGTAAATTGTGTACCAAGGTTGAACTTCAACCTATTCTTAAGAGAATGAAAAGCTCTCTCCCCTATTTCTATTCTCTTTAGTTCTCTTCTTATTTTATTGATCTTCTAGTAGTTTTTCTT
>JAJIYU010009116.1:0-17406 GCA_030144865.1 Tinospora cordifolia | reverse complement strand
GGGGTAGAAATGATGATGAAAGTGAAAAGGATCAAAACATTGTAACAGTGAAGCTCGTCTTCTCGTCTTCTTAGATTACAGAGCATACCTTGCTATGCAACAACCGAAAAGCCTCGGGGATTGCGCAGAGGGATAGAGGGCGTTCATGGCGTGGCGCGGATGCGCCGTCGCCTTTTTGATTCGATTTTCGCGCTATCTCTCTACTTGCTGGCCTATGGCTTTGTGTTTTCTACTCCATTGTTTCGCTCTCCACTTGCATAGACACACGGAGAGCCACTGATAGATATTCTAGTCGTCACTTCCATCTCTTCTCTGCTTCTTCTTTCAACCTAGGGTTGGGTTCTGAGCTCTGAAGGAAGAATGAAGAAACCTTCTTTTTTCAAAGTTATGTTTTTGGATTTCCATGAGAGACTGGTACTGTACTTTCTCTCTCTCTCTCTCTCTCTCTCTCTCTCTCTCTCTCTCTCTCTCTTTCTCACTCTGTATTTGATCTTCTTCTTCTACTATTTTCAGCTTGATTGTGATTGTCTTTGCCCCGTTCCGTTTTTTTTTTTTTTTTTCAAATAAGTTGTCTTGGGTCTTAAATAAAGATGTTTGATTTCTTGGAGTTGTTCAGTGATGAATTTGAGCTGGGATGAACACCATGCTTGAGCCCATTTATGTACTAATCTGCCAACTTAATGTCCAATTGTCGACGAACTTGTTAAAGTTTAGGTGAATGGGGTGTATCAAAGTAAGCCCATTGCTTAGTGAAAGCTTCAGTTTTCAGAGGAACAGGGGCTTTAAACTGCATATGTTTCCATCAACAGGGCCAAACAAAACCAACTCCTATGGCATGCATTTTTTTAAGAGAGTTCAGAGGTGAAGAAGCTTGTCCATTTCTATCCATATTTGTTGATTTCTAGAAATCTGTTTGATTTCACTATGACGAAAATAAGCTTGTGATCTTTTTAATGTTCATGCATATTTACATTTATATTCCATGTCAATTATGTTATTAAAAATTGTCCGCATTTTTCCAAATTCTAAGTCCCTTTCTATTCATTTTCTTGTTTCTTTCCTTTTTCTTTCCCCTTTGTTTCTTCCTTATAATTGTTACTGTGATTATTATCAACTGTTTAGTTCTATTTTGCAGCGAATCCCGCGTGCCTTTCGTAAGCATCTGGCAAAGGAACTTCCTGATGCGGTAACTTTAGAGGGGCCGAGTGGTGATGTTTGGCATGTCAAGTTGAGTAGAACAGAAGATGATATATATCTTGTAGATGGATGGGAGGTGTTTAAGAGTGATCATTCTTTGGAGGTAGGTGAATTTTTGGTCTTTGACTATGATGGCAATATGCATTTCCAGGTACAAGTATTTTCTAGAAATGGATGTGAGCGAGAGGCTGCATTTAATGTTAAATGTTCCCAAGAATTGATGAAACCGCCACGAATTAAGAGACGCGGTAGCCCTCTTAAGCATTTTGAAAGGAAGAAGCATATTAGGCCACGTAAAACTTCTCCAGAGTCCCGCCATCCATCTCTAGACACTAAGGACTTTCGAAAGAATTGCATTACTGAAAAATATCTTCCTCTTCAGTGTCAGCAATCAGGCTCACCAACAGCTCAGGTTTTGGGTAAGTGTTTATCTTGTGATGAATAAGCATTGTTTTTAACCTTATGAATCGTAGTTGCTTTATAACTCTTTCATCAAATTGAACAAATACTTCTGAATTTATTGTATCTTGCTTGTTATGGAATCTCAATGGTTGATCTTTGAAGCTAGTGGCTAGTTATTTAGATATGATTGACGAGACTTGTAAGCATGTTCTAGTGCACATATGTATATGCCCATATTCATGTGCGATCTGTCATTGTATTCGTGTACCTAAACTGATGATAAACATGTACCCAAGCAACGCACCCAGGAACAACAATGTCTGGGAAAGGAGGTTGGTCCAAGATCAGATTGCTTTCCATTTGAATCATTTGGAATTAACTTTGAAGACACCATATATTTTTGATTTCAGACACATAAATGAGACTAGTTCTTTCCCTTTGAATCATGTAGCATTAACTTTGAAGAACTTTATGTGTTTGACTAAGAGCCATATACAAAATTCTAATTAATCTTGTTAATGATGCAGGAAGCATATTGCCGCCGACAAAACAGGAAACACTTGGGATTTACCAGAAACACGAAGCAGAAAATGCTGTGCGCTCTTTTACCTCCTCATTACCAACTTTTGTCGTCGAAATTAAACCATATAGTGTTTCGCTACCATTTCATTTGGTGAGTTGTTTCATTTAATGTACTGTTTTTGGTAAATGGGTCTCATTTGAAATGCTCTCTCTCTCTCTCTCTCTCTCGCACTCTTTTTCTACTGCTTATATTACAAGCTGTGTTTTAGCAAACAGATATGGTTTATTATGCAGAGTATACCAGCACATTTTTCAAAGACTCACCTTCCACCTATATCAAATATTTTACTGCAAAATCTGGAAGGTAAGAGATGGAATGTGAAAATACATAGGAAGCGAAGTCAGACCTTGTTCTGTGGAGGATGGCGCTCATTTTCCGTGGGCAACAAGCTTGGAATAGGTGATTATTGTGCATTTGAGCTTGTTGATCAATTTGAGATGAAGGTGCATATTTTTCATGTTCGTACAAGCGTTGCTGAAAACTGTAGCTAAGGAATGGCTAGGGGATATTACTTGAAGAAAGAAATCAAGATTTTATTTTATTTTATTTTTATTTTTGATGGACCTGTGAAACTTTGCTGTGTGTCAATGCAAGAAACTTGATACTTCCTTTATGGTAGGTAAGCATTAGTTATGTAGAACTGTATATATGTTTGTATTCTGGATATATAATTTTGGTTAATTGGATTTGTTGGTTGTAATGACTTGAGCTTATTTAGTAATTAATATAAATATCTCTTATATATGTCCTTAATTAGATGTTTTCTTCGACAACAAATTTCTGTTTGAGTTAATATTTAAAACCGAAAGGAAGCAAGGTAAATAGAGATTTACTAAAGCAAGGTTAATAGAAATTTACTAACAACAGGAAGATTAAGTATATATACTCTCATGGCTAGTAAGTTAGAAATATAACATAAATACTTGTACAAATGCCCTTTTTCTCACAAGTTTAGGTCCAAGACACGGTGCCCTCGATAACTCGGAAAATGTAGACTTTAAGCACAAAGTCATTCTTGTTAATCAGCTCAAAAACACAAACATCTCCTTCTTTCAGGTGGTTGTCTTTGGCAAATATAGCCCATCCTCTACTTAGCTTAGCAGAGTTGCCCTGCTTAACAAGGCATCCAACAGACCATGTTCTCCCATCAGGGACCTCAAGAGTCACACTTTGTAATTTTTCTGTCAGATATCTATTCACAAAGCTCAGTGGTAGCAGCTGCAAAATGAAGAAGATTTGAATCTTTCACTGTTAGGACCCAAACATGTTTTTGAAAGAAAATTTCAAAGACAGGATGCATAAAGGGTAGATGGCATTCAGAGTCTTTTGAGGGAAATGCTATTGCTTTGTTTTTAGTTCTGATGACAAGGCTAACGAAGAAATTAAGTGGCCCGAAGAACAAACTTACCGAGTAACAATGATTCACATATGATGGTTGCATAACAACTATGAAAGAGGGATGTGCAGGTTTCAAAGATCGTGCAGCTTGAATTGCTCTGTTTTGCTCTTTAACTTTCAAAACTCGCCTTGTCCTGTCATTAGTCTTTGTGAATGAGCGTCCGCTGCATATGGGCATGTACACATTCTGTTGTTGTTTTGCTGGGTGAGAGAAACAATTGACCAATTTGAGCGCAATTAACTGAATATGAGGAAAGAAAAAATAAATGCAAGAAGACTTACTAGTAGTAGTAGTACCTAACAATTTCAAAGAGTCTTCTTCTGTTTCTGGCAGTTGAGGTATTGTGAGAGATTTAGATTCTTTAGAAATTTTGACAGTGAGATTATCATAAGTTATCTCAGAACCACTCATATCAAATATAAGAACATAGAAATGAGAATTTCCATCGTATCTGAAAACTAAGAAATGCCCAGCAGATATAGAATGATATTCTTTGAAATCTTGCCAGCCATTACTTAGAAAGATCTCCCCATTGGCTTTCTTTAACTTGACACGCCATACTTTTCCGCTGGGAACCTTAAGGACAGCAACGTTAGACAGATATCTTCCAAATTCCTTAGTGAACCTTTTTGGGAGACCCTGCATGGCACCACCCCCATTATTATCATAAAATGAAAACCATTAATATCTTTGTCATTTCATTAACAACTTCTATATATTACAGGTTTTTCCTCATTCATCTAAGGGTTATGAACGCAGCAGCTATAGATTGTTGCATATCATAGTGTTTTTTATTTTTTTAAAATTTTTTTTATTTTACACAAGGACAATATTTATAACCATTATATGTATGACTAACATATATTTCAAGGTTTACATCTATTTATTTTAAAAAAACTGCAACAATGTCTTTAATTAATATTATTTTTATTTTTGATATTGTTGTTATTATTATTATTGTTGTTATAATTCTTCTTATTTTAATTCAAATGTATAATTTAGAAAACTAAAAACAAAATGCACAGCAAAAAAAGAGGAAAAAAAAAAACATCAAATTGCTCAAACTTTCATTCCTGCATGTATATAGCTATGTCATACATAAAATGTTAATCTAATTGTTATAGTTTTATTTCTTTTTGTGCAACTATAACAATCAGAAGCATTAACAATTTTGGTGTGATGAGTTGCCACGTTTGCTGGTAACCAACCAATATGGGCCGTCCAGTTGGACTGCTGATTTCCTCCACATCACCATATGACGTGGCCTCCAGAAACATCCGTTCCCGGCAAATTTAACCTCCAAACGAATTTCCACATATAACATGAAAGAAGATTTTAAAAGTAACAAACACAAAACTAACCAGACGCCGATCCTCAATTGCCCATGAACTAACGATCTTGAAGAAGTGAAACCCCCTCTTCTCCCGGAGCAGCGGCGACCGGAGGTAAGCCGTTCGACGTCTCCGGCATCGGCCCATATTTTTGTTCGCCGGAGAAAAATGGAATTAAGAGAGATTTAGTTGTATTACATGCGTAAGTAAATACACACAAGAATTTATAAAGTTAGAAACCTCGAAGAGTCCGACCCACCACTGTCAACTCTTTTCTTCTTTCAACCTACTGGTGGTAGGACTGGGACTGGGACTAGGACAAGGACTAATACTACTACCGAGGTTGTTCCAAATGTAGCTCATGTGCGGCCCAACTGGTCTGTGTCTTTCTTTCATATATTCTTTCCGCTCCTCGAATTCTTCAACTAGTTATTATTGTGTTTCGCTACAAACAACTTTCATACAGTCCTTCCCCTTCAATCATGGGTTTCCCTTTGGGATACAGACAAGAAAAACATATCTTCATTTTTTGTAATTTAAAAAAAAACATATCTTCATTTTTTGTAATTAAAAAAAAAAAAAAACAGAATCTCTCTTGCTAAGTAAAGTTACTTAAGTGGCTAATTGCACACAAATTGGCCTATGTGACTGGATGGTAATTTGAAAACCTATGCACAGCACCATTTTATAATTATGTATCCATACCACCTTTTTATTTTTATTTTTAAAATAATGATGTTTCAGCTTCGTGCACTTAAAATATTACATATATCAATTACAAATTCAGGGCAGGTCCTAAATTTTTTTAGGACTTAAGGTGAGAAATGATAGCTTGGAATCCTAAAAAAGGAAAACTATTATTTTACGAGTAATAATTTTTTTGAAATAAAAATAATTTTTTTAATAATTTTGTTAAATTTTTTTTAAACTTCTTATATGTATATATGGGACTTCAAAAATAAAGGGCCGGGGCAATCCTATACATATCAAAATAAATCAAAAAATTATTAACCTTGCCAATTCAAAAATTAGACTCTTTAACTTTTTTCATGGTCAGGGACAAACAACTTTTTCAAGATTAATATTACTTTCGTTTCATATGATGATGGCATTAACTATTGTCTTATTAATTACTTTGATATCCCATTAGTAATTTGTAGTTATGCATAGGTTTCTTCTTTGCAAGTTTCTTAATTGCAAAAAAGTTTTCCTAGTTTGTATTGAAAATTAATATGTCATTGAAAACAAATTAAAACTTAGTATATTACATAAACCTTTTTTAGATTATATGAAATGAGAGCTAGAGTATTTGTATATCAAAAATATAAAATTTTTGAAAGTATTTTTTATTTTTTTAAGAAAATTTTAATTGGTTTTAACCCTATGTTGTAGTCTATTTATGTTCCTTTGATTGCCTTTTATTTCTTGTGGAGGAGGTAATACATTGAACAACATAAATCTTTGTTGTTGCTTATGTATTTTATTGCATTTATTTGAATAATTTGATTGTTTAGTTTTATGCTATTTACTTATTTATTTTCTACTGGGAAAACACATCTTGAAAACCATGCTATTATGAATATATTATACTGAGGACATCCCTAACGGGATGCCCAAATCGCTTAATTATTGTTTAATATGTTAAAACGCTAAACGCTAAACTATTGAGTGTTAGGTAAGTACTCCATAATTTTTTAATTTCTTTTAAAGTTGTTGTTCCTATAATGGCAATCTTTTTTTAATTTTTAATTTTTAATACTTCAAATTTAATTATTAATTATTAAATTATTAAATTTCTTTAATTTTTAAAATATATATATTATAAAAATTAATATATTTTTAATGAATTGAGTTGGGACTACCACGCCACATCAACTACACATTTGATGTGAAAACTGTGTTGACATTTTTGGTGGCATGCATATAATCTGAAATGAAAATTCGACTTCGTCTCAAACTTCAACCTTAAAAAATCAAAATTAATTTGAAGAGTTCGAGAAATTCGAGATAAGTTTTGTAAAAATTTATCGACTTCGAGAAGTTAAAAAAATTCTACGTAAATGCAAAAATATGCATAATTTCTATTACAAATGACGAAAATAAATATAAATTAATATATTTTAAATATAAAAATATAAATATAATGGTTTCAACTTGTCTTTTAACGTTAACAAGATTTAGTGTTTATTGTACATGCTAAGAATTATATATTATTTACTTGTGTATTCTACAAATTTTACCAAAATCTTTAATTTTTTTTCACGAATTTCATTGAAATCTTCAAAGTTTTGTCGAATTTTTTATAATTAATTTTTTACAACTAGACTCTGGTTCGATAACCGGAAAATCTGAATTATTTCGTCGAATTTCCCTGAAATTGGAAAAATTTTCATTCCATGCATATAACAAGATAAGAATTGTCATTTGTCTTATCAAATTAGGTCCATGGTTTATAAGGCAACAAATAATAATATTGTAGGAAAATTTCTATGTACATTGTAACATACGAAAATAAAAGGAAAATTTTCATACAAAATCTATATATAGTCATCTTCTAGAATATCTCTTTTTTTTTAACACACTTGAATTAAAGGAAGTTAAAAAATTTCGGCTTTCCATATTTTTTTCTTAACTGGGAATGCCACTTAAAAAGAAAGGTTTTCAAAACTATATTCCTAAGATATTATGTATGTAGTATGTTCAGTAAAGATTTTTGCAAGGACTTAAATTTTAAATTGCATTCTTATTTTATGAGTTATAAGTATTTATCACAATAGAAATTTAGCTCGTCACTTTAAAAAGAGCGAGAGCTTCTAGAAGATGCAAAGCTTGCATAGCAACCATGAAGATTTGCGTTCCCCTTCTTGTAATAAAAGCTTTCAAAACTATTGTAAACAATTAGTCCAACAACTTACCTAGAAGATTTTACTTTTATAGAAAGCTGTGTGCTCAATTGCCTATAAATACATGAGAGTTCTTGCAACTCTTGGATGATGGAGTGATGTGAATAACTCACTATCTAATATCTAATGTTCCCTTGAATTTTTCTTGAGTAATTATTGTACTATGAGTGACTTTCTTAGTGTTGTAAAGAGTGAGGTTGTATGAGTAAACTTGAGAGGCTTTGTCTGGACTCAGCTTGGCACAATTTTAGAGTCACTAGTGGTTAATCTGATTACAAAAGTCTACAAGCAATCTCATAGACAAGAGTGGTTGTCTTGTTTCAATGAATTACCTAGTTGTAAAGTGTGATATCAGTATTTCAATCACTGTTTCAGTCTAGTTGCAGCCATTGTACAAGTTGTTCATAGTGGAATTCTTTCTCTAGGCTAGGCCCTGTAGATGTAAACATTATTTGAACTACATAAACAATCTCATCTCATTATTTTTCCTATGCTTTAAATTATTTCGTCTTGCTTAACATGGATTGTTAATCATGATTTTATCTACATTAATATGATTCAAGAACCTATAATTGGTATTCGAGTCTGTCACCTTTTCTTTTAGCCTTTGAGCTGGTAGGCGAGATACTAATAATTTGTTCAACATGAGTTATAAAACTCCAATGATGGTAAAGATGATCTACTCCAAAAAAGGGGGGATATGTGATGTAACCTTCTCTACTAGAAGAAGGCAACTATGTATACTAGAAGACCGTTACGAGAATTTTCATCTAGTCATGTAATACCCCAAAATTTTATTTGGTCAAATAAATGTAAAACAAAATAATTAATTCAAATAAAACAAGTAGTTAAATAAACCATGGAAATAACAGTGTAAAATATGTACAATTAAAGGTACGAAGGGGGTAAGTAAACTTAGAATGATACACAGAATTTTGTACAAAATCTTGTTCTAGCCACCAAGATAATGAAATTCATTGCCACAGTAGTGCATGAGTTTGCCCAAAAGAACTAGTAATCACAGTCTTCTACTTACTGTGGTAGTATACTACATTACCACGGTAATATGTAAAACTTGTGGAAAAATGATTATGCAAAGTTTTGAAAAGCGCAAGCTCATTTTAAAACCATCAAATACTAAACTTTGCAGCCAAGAAACCAACATAATAGAAGGAAGTCAGTTTAGGAAGAATTCTACCAAGGAAAAAAATGTTAGATGTAATACCCCAAAAGTTCATAAAATCTTGAAATTCCTATTAATATAAAATAATAATAATAATAATAATAACAACAATAATAATAAAATTTTCATGGTCAAATAATATGAATGCACAGAAATGCACATTGATGTGAATAATATGAATAACACCCTAATGCGTGAGAATGCACATAAATGGAGTGCATTTCGGTTACCGCAATAATGGTTCATAATACCGTAGTAACGCTTCTAAATATAAGCTACCATCTTCGTGCATAAACCCTAATTTTTGTTCATTTTCATATACAGTTGCGCAAATTCCCCCACAAACCCTACCTAGCCATCACCAGTCAGTCCTCCCTCATTCCATATGTATGCTATACTGATTCTAATCCATCCCAAATCGTTCTTGGTTGTCTTACAAGACAAAACGACAAAAGAACTATGCTGCAATTCCATTGTTGAGCTCGAATCAGTGTTGAGAAGCACTACAAGGTAAGAACTAACTCACAAACCCTGATATACATGCTACATTGCATTTAGATATAAATAGAATTGATTTCGATGGTTCTGAAACATTGTTTTGATCTCATCTTCATAACAGAGTCCTAAGAGAAGCCAAGATACTCATTCAAGGCATACAAGAGGTTTGACGAATTGAAAGTAAGGTATAAAGTTTTTCTACTTGTTATAATGAATGATTTTGAGTCATAAATTCAATTTGTCGGAGTACCATGAACGAGAGGAAATGAGGTGAAGAACAACTTGCACAAATGCGTAGTTTTTCTCAAAAATCTCATGACTATTGCAGTATTGCAACAAATGCATAGACTACCACAGTAGTGCGGTTAGGGTCCCCAGGTTACCGCTATAGGCTATCGCGGTAACATGTTTGAGACGCTATTTGTTTTTCACATATACTGTGGCTACCACAATAATATGTCAACTTCCTCTCTTTGCCCCTCACCTATACACCCTGGTTACTGTAGTACCCCTCTCTTCTACTGCGGTAAACAAAAATAAACCAACATATTCACTTTTTTAGAATACTACTTTGTACGTGAAACGCTATGTGGGAATAAGAGTTGTTTAATTATGACTTTAAAATGTTAGAATACCTAAATTTCTAAGAATAATGTTCTTGAATTTAAAGGTTGAAGAGTAGAGAAGTTTAAGACGTCAATAGAAGGGCCCAAGGGACTCAAACTAACAGGTGGAAGTAATTATCGTGTTCCCTAGTATTATTTGAATTTTAATGCTGAACATGTTGTGCGTTTACATTGATTGAATGCCTAGAAGCATGTGAGAGTGTGCTTAAATAATGATTTGATGCCATGATTTCATACGTTTTACATGAATGTTGAATAACATGAATGTTTTATCTATGCTTGATGATTGCATGCTCTTATAACGTGAGATATGCATGGCTGTATCCTAGATATCTTGAGATGATTAACATGTATAAGAGATATATGTTACATGATTAAATGACATACATGAGTATCACGATAAAACAAGTGATTGTATAACTTCGATCATATTAAATTAAGATTTGAACCACGTACCGTTTCAGTGGTCCATGGGGGATCACTATGGTTGTTCTCATGATAAGGAATGAAGGGTTAGTCCCTAGTTTCTGATGATAGAATGATGGGTATGACCCTAGTTTCTGAAGATGGGGCGATTGATGTGTCTTTCGTTACTTGGTTGGGTGATGGGTGTATTTCCCTATCCCATTGGAATTTGGCATATCTTTCACTTTTTTGCTTTCCGTTTAATATATGAAGAGAACACCAAGATTAGGCCCTTTGGTCTAAGTACTGCCTGCTAAATAATCTAGTGTTTGAAACGCCTAATGTATGATAAGTGGTTGCATGCTTTGTGTTTAATTTATATAATGTTATGGATGTATTGTTTATGATCCATTAGGCCCTCGAGCTCACCCCGCCTTTTCATTTTAGATGACCTTTGAGGCAGTGCTTGCTGACCAACATCTTTAGGATATTTTACTAGCCAGTTTGCTAACCTCACAGTGGAGGTTGTTTTATGACATTTTCTTTGATTAGTTAGTTTAGATAGGGCATATTTCCCTTTAGATTGATTTAAATTGTTAACTGTCTTTATGGTTTAGATTTTGGCCACTTAGACCATGTTTTAGAAGATTTCGCTTGGAGAGTTCCTTTCAAGTTTCATTTATTTTAAATGTTGAAGTTACAGATTCATTAATGGATTTCTTGATATGTTTTCCTGAAATATCTCCTGGTATGTCCAAGAGATTGTATTGGGTTTATGATTTGAATGCTAGAAAAGTAACGTCTCGGTTCTCGACAGATGACACGTGTATAGTAATTCATGTTGAATCGGCGCGCTTCTCCATGCGTGACACCGATGTGACAGAAATGAAAGGACCAACAATTGGGGTGTTATGCTAGAGATTCCTAAACCTATCCAAGGAAACCCTAACTCTATAAAAACCCAACATGAGCAGCTCTATTTTCACCTCTCATGCAAATACGAGAATTTACTTTCTCTTTTTCTTTCTCCTAATTGTCTTCCCATTCTTCTTTCGTCCCCTAACCATCCCACACAACATCCATAACAACAACAAGAAGAAAAACCTAGAAAATTGCATCACAGTGGGAATTAAGCCATAGAATCATCTTCTAGACCTTCTACAAGGTAAAATTGATCCCTAATTAGTTGAGCATGTTGTGTTCTTTGGAGATTAGAGTACTATGTTAGCAATCTCCGAGGTTTGGTTTATTCCTAGCATCAAAACAAATCCCTCAAAGGATTCAAGAAGGATCTTTTGGAGCGTACAAGAGAATTGGCTGATGAAAGAATGCATAACGATCATATCTAGTCTCAATACATGGTTTGTGGTTTAGAGTTTGAGGTATTAGGATGTCTAGGACATAAGAAAACAAGGGTTGGGAGAAACATGCACAAATGTTTATTTTTCATGCTGATTAACATGGTACGGATCACTATTGCCGTGATATTACACTCGTTCTCTCCACTATTTTTTGGACCTTCACTCTGGTTACGACAGTATTCTACTGCAGTAGTGTAATATCTTTTCTTCATTGCTTCCTAGTTACCTCAGTAGTGTTGTTTCCTTCTCCATTTCTGTTTTTAGCATTTTGATTGTCGCAATACTCTACCACGGTGCTGTATCAGTGCTCCTTTGATTTATTATGGTTATTGCAATATTTTATCGCAGTACTGTGACTATTCGTTTGTATTCCCTCTGGTTACCATAGTAATGTGATTATGTTTTTCTTCTCATTTCTCACTCATGCATTCTGATTACTGCGGTATTCCTTTATTCTATTGTGGTACATAGAAGCAAGACTACACTTAGACCCATCTAGTATAATATCCTTGCACATTGAATACCATATAAGATAGAGAATCATTAGAATATAGTTTAATTGTATTAGAAACGCATTAACTACCAAGAATAATGAATTGATTCTTAATCTTTAAGGTTGAAGATTTAAGAAGACTTAGAAAGCAGTAAAAGAACTAGATGGAACTAAACATTAAGGTAGATATGATTTTCGGATTTTAAATTATTATTTTGATTTAAATAGAATATGCATGTATGCTTGTTAACTTAGGAATATGCTTTGAATTGAATATGCATGCTATGCTTTGAATTGAATATGCATGCTATGCCTTGAATAGAATATGCATGTTTAGTAATGGACATAGTTATGTGCTAAATGAATGTTGATGCATGAGTTCAATGATGTGATAACATGATCAATGTTACATAAATGACCTGTTAACATGCTCAAGATAGTAATGGAATGATGATTACATGTTTATAATGCTCACGTGTTTATTAATGAATGATATATCTGATTTAATCTATTATTAATGGGATTTGTCATTAAAGAAAAATTAATAAAGATTATAAACCATGTACCAGTGCGATGTTTATCACGGGGTATCATCGTGAGTATTCCAACTTGGACTTAGCTTACCAGTTATTGTTTACTTGATTGATTTGGAACTGAATTAGGAGTTTGCATTTACGCCACTTCACAAATAAAAAGGGTTTGAGCGTGTGAATTGACCTCACTCCTTAGATTTGAAACATTGAGGTGGATTTCTTATGATCTTAACATCAATTGATAAATAACCAGGTGTTTGAATCACGTAATCTATGAAAGTATTTGACATGTGTGTTTTATTTGATTGAAATAATGATTTAAATATTTGGAATGATCCACTAGGCTCTTTGAGCTCACCCCTTCCTTTTTAATTTAGGAAACCAATGATCAGAGGCGGCATGGCTAGTGAAGTTTACCTTAGTTATTTATTTCAGAATTTGCTTTTCTAGTTTCTTAAGTCTTGTTTTAGTTGGCATTTGGTCCTAGTTTCTATTTCAGTTGTAAAGTTGTTTCATTGAATAAACTCAAAGTTCCTTGTACCTCTTGAATGCTAAAAGATATTCAACAGTGCTATTTTATTTGGTTTATTTTAACTTAAGATTTCAAAATGTTTTATGAGAATCTATATGAGTCATTATAAATTGAAAGTCTCATGGAATTGGGACAAAGAAAGAAAAAGAAAGAGAAAAAGAATGAAAGAAAGATAAAGTAATGTCTCGTCTCTCAACTGGCCTCAATGTGATGATGTGATTCGCACATGATGATAATGTGCTTGATTATTATTGTTATTGATTCAAGAGCATTTTGGTAATTGTGCCCTCCAAATTGGACTAGGACCACTAGCAGGTGGGAGTTACAGGTCATTAAGTGAATATGCACAGAGAAAAGATATCGATGGCTAGACACATCCAACAGTGGCCGATATTGACAATAACATAATGTCAAAATCTAAATCATGATGGGCTATAGAGGAGAGAGGAGAGAAGACTGTGTTTGGCTAACTCTAAAGCTCATAATACAATCTTTAATGCTGGGGAAGAAGAATAGTTCCATCTGATTTTATTGTGTGAAACTAGCAAAAATGCTTGGAAAAATCTCCAAACTGTTTATGAACGTACAAGTTTTGTAAAAATCTCTGAACTACAACTCTTGACGACTTAATTTCAGTTGCTAAGGATGGAGGTCCATGAAACTATATTAAGTTTTAATAGTAAACTAATAAATATTGAAAATTAGGCCTTCCAATTAGTTAAAGAAATTCTTAGATGAAAAACTTGTGAGAAAGACACTTAGGTCTTCGCTTCATAGGTTTGTTGCCTAGGTTACTACCATAGAAGAAGCCAAAGATCTCACAAAAATGTACCTTGCTAATCTCATGGGCTCCTTGCAAACATATGAAATGGGTATGGCAACTAAAAAACAAGATAAGAGTATAACTTTATAAGCTAAATCTTCTATTGATGACAAAGAAGATGAAATTACCATAATTATAAGAACTTCTTTAGGTTTCCAAAGAAATATGGCAAATAGTCCAATGTGCCCAAAAATAGATCACAAGAAGGAAAGAAAGAGACAAAAGAACCTCATAAATTTGAATGAAAATCATGAGGTATCAAGTGTCGTAAATGTAGAGGGTTTGGGCATATATAGGTTGAATGTGCTAACATGAAAAAAAAGAAACCCCTAAACATCACCTAGAGTAATGAAATTGATAACAACCAAAATGAGGAAGATGGAGTTTCAAGCAATTTCTTGGCCTTTACTGTTCCATTATGAACAACTTCCAAATGCCTAAGACACTATGCGACCATTGTTTTAACAATCGATGGAACAGAGACAAACTGTGATGATGATGAGGTAAGTATAAATGAATTCAAGAAAACTTACTAACTAATGTACAAGAAATGGTTGCAAGTTGGTCAACTAAATAGAGAACTACAAGAACAAAACTCAAAGATAGAAGAAATGATCAAGAAACTCCAAGAAATTACTAAAAAAAAAAGAAAACTAGAGGAAATTGGAAGAAAGTTGTTGGATAATGAGAAGATTCTGCATAAGGTAAACATTGGAAAAATCAAACTGAATGAGATACTAAGCATGATACAACGCTTTCATGATTGTAGGGGTTGTAGATATTTATCACTTATGAATTCAAGAATTGACCTTCAAAAAGACAAGGAGAAGAAACAAGCATACATGCTCTTATGTGCTACTATTGCAATATTAAAGGATGCAAATAGATGCAATCCTAAAAACTTAAAGGAGTTTTCAGCGCTATTACTTTTATCGAAATGCTATGGCAAGAAAACCTAGAATTGTACAAAGATAGGTTCATAAACTAGATTATGTGGCATATCTTGCACGCATTGTTCTAACAGTCAGTATTGAAGCAAGATGATACTTGGATAGTAATTGCTCAAGACACATGATTGAATTTAAAATAATGTTAGCCGAGTGCATACCTTGTGATGAAGGTCATGTAACATTTGGTGATTGTGGTACAAGAAAGTATTAACTAACCTCAAAGCTCAAGGGCATAATGCATGTAGAAGGCCACAAAGCCAACCTCATCAGCACCAAACAATTGTCTGATGAAGGTCATGTAACATTTGGTGATTGTCGTAAAAGTGATGTATTTACTAACCTCAAAGCTCAAGGACATAATGCATGTAGAAGGCCTCAAAGGAAGCCTCATCAACATCAACCAATTGTGTGATGAAGATTTGAAAGACAACTTCACCAATGTGGATGCTGAATTTTGGATATAACAAAGTTTTGTACCATGAAAGGAAAAAAGGATTATAGGCAATTATTTCCGGCTTGAGAATAATCAGTTAACACTGCCGAAACAATACAATAACACACTGTTGAAGGATTTAAACTATGCTACCAAAAACATGGGCACATAAACTTCAAAACACTCACTAAGATTAATGCAATGGATGCGGTTCAAAAACTACTTAAACTCAGTGCCAGGACCCCCAGAGTATGTGGACCATGTAAATTTGGAAAGCAACAAAGATTGAAACATCAATTTATGCAACACTTCACCTCATCAAAGGTACTCAAGCTATTAGACATGGATTTTTTTGGGCCTATGCAAACTAAAAGTATTGGGAGAAAAAAGTTCGTGTATGTGTACATTGATGATTTTTCAAGATTCACTTGGGTAAACTTTTTGAGAAAGAAATTAGAAACATTTGATGCCTTCAAAAGGTTGTGTAAAAAGATTTAAAATGAGAAAACACAAAATTTAAAGAATAATTAAAAGTCAAGGTGATCATAGACGTTAGTTTGATAATCAAAAGTTTACCAAATTCTATAGTAAGCATGAAATAAGCCACAAGTTTTCAACAACTAAAACACCTCAATAAAATGGGGTGGTGGAAAGGAAGAATTGGTATGTTACCCCAAAAAAATTGTACGAAAATTCAGTAAATGAAATTAAATGATGAAGGATTGTGAAATTTTGTGGATATTTTCAGCTTAAATAGCCCACATAGAAATAAAAAAAAAAAGAAAAGGGGTTTTTTTGCCACATTATTGTAGTAATGAAATCACTACTCCGCTAAAACTTTTGAAAAAATAAAAAATAAGAAAGTCACATATGAAAAGAAGGTCGAGTGGCTACCACAGTAATGGTAGTGCATTACCGCAGTAACAAGATTGTGAGAACTAATTAAAAATATTTTTGACCTATTGCTGCGGTAACCTACAGCAGTACAAGGCAAAAAAATGCAAAAAAATAATAACGTGTGTGACTACCGCGGTAACCATTTCGTTACCGCGGTAGTGCAATAAAAACACTGAAAAAGAAGGTTTTTGTGCACAAAAGGCCCCCAAAACCCTAAAAACACACTTACTAATTATTATACTTGGGGGCACGAAAAATGCGAAAATTAGAAAGTTTCTAACATTGAGAACACCCTAAACTTGCCAAATGCTACCCATTTGAACTCTATATAAACCCTGTATCCCTCCCCATTCTCTTCATTCCAACAAGAACTGAACAAGTTCCTTCTTGCTCTCTCTACCTCCCTTTTTGCATCTCTTTTCTTTCTTGAGTTATTTTAAACAACAATTAGAGTGGTAGTAATGGAGTGCTACACAAATTTTGTGCTATCAGTTGAAGATATCTGAAAGAGATTCAATAGAGGTTTCAAAAGGAGTAAAGCTATCTGAGGTGGAGATGATTTTTAACTTTTACTTTATTATTTTGATTTAAATAAGACTTGCATGTATGTGATATTTTGAATATGTATGATCAATTATTGTACATACCATATAGAATACGCATGCTTAGATTCACATGAATAAAAATGCATGATCTAAGATGTTATGATGTTACCATGCTTATATGTATAAATTTTGCTTAAGTTATGTATATATATATATATAACTATATATATATATATATAACTTAAGCAAAATTTATATATATATATATATATATATATATATATATATATATATATATATATATGTGTGTGT
>JAJIYU010009115.1:0-17291 GCA_030144865.1 Tinospora cordifolia | reverse complement strand
ATAGAAATGACCAAAGAACAAAGACATATAATGGTTGTCTTTGAGAATCTAATTTCTCCGTTCAACTCTTAAATATGAAAACCAAATAAAAACCTGCTTGGTTATAAATAACGCAATACAGAGAACAAGTTGCATGGAGATTCAAATGAACCAACAAACGTAAAAAGGCCTCATACCTTAAGAGATACTGCAAACAATGAATTCCCGTATCTTCAGAAATAAGATAGTCAAGAAGCACTTGGTGATCATATTTTAGCTGCAAAAGGAACATGAAATGCGGCATGTTATCAGTTCAAGCAATTAATAAATAATTAATAATACAAAAAATTAGGTATGACCAAAAATTTGATCAACCACCCTTCAACAAATAAGATTGAACAGAGAGGGAACTAAAATATGGGACATTGATGCCCACCAACACAAGAAGTAGAAGAGATAATACATGGAAAGCAGTAAAATCCCATCTCCTAATTAGGACTTGTATATTCAATAATCCTCAACAATAGTGAAGGACAGTATCGTTCACATATGAAATTTACCAGGATGGAAACAATGCAAGAGAAAAAAAAACAATCAGCAATGCACATTTACTTATTCACATTGAAGCCCTGCTGTTAACGGACTCTTTCAACTGGCATATAAGAAAAGCACAAGGTACAAGGCAGAACAACAGGCACCAATTGAAACCGAGCATGCATAATAGAGAAAGATAAACACACTCAAAAATAAGTTTACCTACCATCTCAACATGATACATAGACTCACCTCTGCAAGAAATAGATGAAATAGGTGCAAAGGGTTCAAAATATTTGAAAGATGAAATATGATATCATCCTCCACCTCCTTCAGATCATTGCACTTTTCATTGTATTTCCTGCGTGCTTCCTAAAAATACATCAGCTGCAAGCATATAATTCTTCAAGAGGATTAGTGACGAAAATGTTTAATACTTACAATTTTTTCTGCTGGAAAAGGCAAACGCTGGAGTAGCAACAGCACTTCAAATAGAATATCATCCTACAAAACAATTGATAATGCACGAAGTACGGCTTGAATAAGCAAATTACGTTTCAGGACAACAGGAAACTGCCAAATTCTAAAAGCCTTTCTCAGAAAGTGGTAAGAAGTTGGAACGAGGCGGGAAGAAAACAGAGATACATTGAACCTGGACTTTGGTGCTTACTAGAGCTGAGGTTTGGGTCACATGCAGGTTGAAAAGCATCCGCATATAGAATAGGTAGGATACTTATAAGAACTTGATCATGTTTAACAAAACGACAATCACAAGAGAAAGCTATGTTTTCAAAAAATCCACAAACCGATTTCCTTCTCGAAAGCCATGACGAAAGCAAAGCTGCCAACCTCTTTTCTTAAGAAGATTAATGTCATTGATGAGATTGGCTAGAGAATGAAAGTGTACTCCTTCGTGGCAATGATATTTAGGGCCACATTGGAATCTGTTTCCAAAATGACCTCTGAATAATTAACTCTGATGCTAACCGCAAACTGTGTTTGATTCCTTGAAGCTGAACAACCATATTAGAAACTATACTTCGACGCCCAATGCAACTAGACAACCATTCGCCTTTAAAATTCCTGACGATGACTCCGAACGAAGCTTGTCTTAGATTACTCTGAGCTGCACCATCTGTATTCACTTTAATCCACTTCCTGCTAGGCTTATCTTAAGATATCAAACAAATATTGATAGCAATATTACTTTTGGAATATTCATCAAAAGCACTCTTCATATCGGCCAACATATACTTCCAACCAAACATAGCACTGCCTATATTATCTATGACGCCTTTAATAAACATTTGATTCCTATGCGTCCAAATGACCCAGATAGTCCCTACAAACTTTATAGCCCAAACTGTCTCTATATTGTCTCAATTATGCTTCTTCATATTAAAATTTAATCATCTTTCTAAAAGGATTTTGCTACAACGAAGCCATACCCTAAACCCAGTGATATCCATTTGTCGTGCTGGTTTTCACTCTCTCGGCTACAAACTGATAACTCAACATCTTCCCTAATAGCTTAAATATGCTTGTTCACTCCCAGACTCTATACAACCTCTTCCTGGTTGCTGATAGAAATGAATAATCTATAATTAGGTTAAAACTAAGACAAGATTAGGCTTATATAGCCTTTTGTACAGAAAGATAAAAAGACTAGGATACCCATACTATACCCATACTAATATATTTTAATATCCCCCCTCAAAATCAAGATGGCGGTGGAACAAGCATTGAGAGTTTGCCAACAAGAAATAGAAACTGCTGAATAGAGTGCGATTTGGTAAGAAGATCTGCAAGTTGCAATGAGGAAGGCACAAAGGGCAAGGTAATGATGTTGTCTTGCAAGTGATGACGAGTGAAGTGACAGTCAATTTCAATATGCTTTGTTCGCTCATGAAACACTGAATTGTGAGCGATCCAAATGGCACTCTGATTGTCACAATACATAGGAGTAGGAGAAACAACTGAAATTCTCATATCTAGAAGCAGTCTACGTAACCAGATAATCTCTGCAGTAGTAAAGACCATAGCACAATATTCAGCTTCAGTAGATGACCGAGAAACAACAGATTATTTTTTGCTCTTCCAAGAGATCGAAGAATCACCTAAGAAAATGTAAAAACCAGTAACTGATTTGCAATCAGTGGGATCACTAGCCCAATCAACATCAGAATAGGCACGAAGCTCCAATGAAGAGGATGAGGGAAAGAGCAAACTTTGATACATAGTACCACGAAGATAACGAAGAATGCGAAGAACAGCAGCCCAATGAGTGGTAGTCGGTGAGCCAACAAATTGACTGACAATATGAACAACATAGGCAATATCTGGACGAGTAATAGTTAGGTAAACTAAATTGCCAACAATAATACGATAGAGGGAGGCATCAGGCAGAGGTGTCCCATCTGTGGAAGAATAAAGAACATTCTGCTCAATAGGAGTGTCAACAGTTCGAGAATCTGTCATACGAGCACGTTGAATAATATCGCCAGTATATTTAGACTGAGAAAGAGTGAGACCTTTATGAGTATAATCAACTTTAATACCTAAGAAGTATCGAAGAGGGCCTAAATCCTTCATTTCAAAGTGACAAGTCAATTCCAACTTTAATGCAGCAATGCCAGATAGATCATCGCCCGTAATAATCATGTCATCAACATATAAAAGTAGGAAGACTTGTCCCGCAGATGTAGAACGCACAAATAAGGCAGAATCAGAAGCACTGGATGTAAAGTCAAAAGAAGCAATCACTGTAGAGAATTTTTCAAACCAAGCATGAGGAGCTTGTTTGAGTCCATATAGAGCTTTCTTCAGTTTGCAAACATGACCAAGGGCCTGAATAACACCGAAAGGAGGAGTCATATAAACTTCTTCTTTGAGATCCCTATGTAAAAAGGCATTCTTGACATCCATTTGAGAGAGATGCCATTGACAAGAGGATGCAACAGCAAGGAGAGTACGTACAGTAGTCATTTTTGCAACTGGAACAAAGGTTTCCTCATAGTCCATCCCATATTGTTGAGTGAAACCTTTAGCAACTACCCGTGCTTTGTAACGATCAATAGAACCATCAAACTTGGTCTTGATCTTATAAACCCAACGAGAACCAACTGGAGTTTTACCAGGAGGCAGTGGGACCAAATCCCAAGTTGTTGTCTTGTCAAGTACAGTGAGTTTTTTCAATCATAACCTATTGCCACAAAGGATCAAGTACGGCCTCCTTATAGGAAAGAGACTCATAGAGAATATGAATAGAGACCAAAAAGGTGAAAAAGGATTGAGAATACAAATTATAAGAGAAGTCTGGCATTTGAGTGGACTTACGGATACGTGGAGGATAGCGAGATGCACGAGGAGCAACAATCTTTTTAGATGATTGAGAAGGCATAGGAAGGGGAGAGGCACCAGGAACTGTTGAGGGAGATGAAGCTGGAACCACAGATGATGGTACATCGACATCCGCATGTTGTATAGTATCCCTGCAAGATGACAAAGAAGGTGCGGGAGAAGAGGTGACATCAGAGGGCATGTCATTAGAGGCAACAGAAAATGGGTCAATTCTAATCAGGTCAAATTTGGAAACATGAGGAGTAGCAGAAGAAATAGAGAAGAAAGGAATGTGTTCAAGAAAGAAGACATGATGAGAAACATATAATTTGTTAGTAGAAGGATCAAAACAACGATAGCCTTTTTGACCATCACCATAACCAAGGAAAACACACAGAGCTGAGCGTGAAGATAGCTTATTGCGTTCACTATGTGGACATAGAACATAACAAGCACATCCAAACACTCGTAAGAAAGAGTAGTCGGAGAAAAATCCATATAATTTTTCAAAAGGTGATAATCCAGAGGTTTGAGCTGTTGGAATTTTATTGATAAGATAAACAATGGTAAGGACAGCTTCACCCCAGAACTCATTGGGGACAGTAACAAAGAGAAGAAGGGAGCGAGCAGTTTCAACAATATGTCGATGTTTTCTCTCAGCAACACCATTTTGTTGGGGAGTGTCAGTGCAAGATGATTGGTGTATAATTCCATCAGAAGCAAGTAAGTTAGAAAACTCAGTAGAATTGTATTCCCCACCCATGTCACAACGAAAACATTTAATGGTAGCTGAGTGTTGAATTTTTACTAGAGCATGAAAAGTTACATAAATATTAAAGAAATCGGAACGACATTTCATAAGGAAAATCCAATAGTAACGAGGGTAATCATCGATAAAAGACACATAATATCGAGATCCCCCCTTTGTAGAAACAGGAGCAGGTCCCCATACATCAGAATGAATCAAATCAAAGGGTGCAAGAGATATTGAAGTACGTTGAGGAAAAGGTAAGGCAGAGAATTTTGCCAATTTGCAACCACAACAATTTGAAATATCATGAATTTTTAAGTTGCCTAAAGTACCTTTAGAGGCCAAAAATTGCAAACGAGAAGCAGAGATATGACCTAACCGAGAATGTCATAAGTAGAAATTAGAAGAATTAGGACTCAAACGAAAAGAAGACAAATCAACACTAGAGGTAGCTACATCAAGAACATTCAATCGCTCCAAGGTATATAATTCCCCATGCCTATGACCTATTCCAATTAGCTTCTGAGAATGAAGATCCTGTACAGAGCAAGAAGTAGGAGAAAAGTAAACAGAATATCCAGAATCACATAGTTGTCCAATAGAAATGAGATTTAACTTGAGATTAGGAATGCAATAGACATAAAAAAGAGACAGATGAGGTGTAACAACATGACCAATACCAGTTGGTGACATAGGCGTGCCATCAGCAGTCATAACAGATAAATTAGGTGAAGGTGACAAGGAAATAAATGAGGAAGGATCACATGACATGTGATGAGAGGCACCAGAGTTCAAGACCCACGTAGATGATGACATACCTGAAGGTTCAAAAGAGGACAAACCTAAGGATGAAGATGATGATATGGCATGACACTGAACTGTAAGAAACTTCTGAAACTGTTCAACAAGTGCAGCAAAATTGGGAGAAGAAGATGATGATGAACAAGATCCAGTAGAGCTAGTGTGCGAGGACTGCAAGCCACGTTGTGGTTGCTGAGTGGAAGATTTGCGCAATAGTTGAGGACACTAAGATTTTCAATGACCCTTTTATTTACAAAAACTACATTCATCAGGGCCAACCTTAGCATGTCGCTTGGTTTGGGAGGAGGTGAAGGAGCGACGTGGGACTGCCAAAATAGAAGGATCAGGTACAGGAAGAAGTCATTTGCCTGCTTGAGACTTCAATCTAATCTCCTCAGCTAAAAGTTCATTAACCACAGAGTCGACTGAGGGGAGAGGATTACGATGCAATATTGTACCACGGAGACCTTCAAAATCATCCCGAAGAGCCATTAAAAATTGAACAAGGCGTTGTTCCTCTCTACGAGAGATTTATGGAGCAAAAGCTTGAAGTTCACTAGATTCAGTAAGGGCTAGTTGATCCCAAAGATTTGACATAGTGTTATAAAACTCTTGTATACTCATAGTCCCTTGGCGAACAGCACGAATATCAACTTCCAATTGATATTGTTTAGCAAAGTTAGACTGAGTATACAGCCTTGCTAGGTGGTCCCATACATCTTGAGCAGTCTCGAATTTTGTTAGTTGAGTGCCAATTGTTTGCTCAACAGAGTTATTGATCCAAGTAATGTTTTTAGAGTTATTAGCATCCCAAATATCTAATAACTCTGTGTATTTTTCATTGGTCCAATCTATAGGCTTAGAAAAAGAGCCACTGACGTAACCCCATAACTTTTTGCCTTTTAAAAAATTCTTCATGACATAATTCCAATAGGAATAGTTCCGTCCATCCAATTGAACACTGATGGATTGAAGAGAGTCGTCTCGTTCGCCCGCCATATTACAAATAAAAGAAGTCGAAATGCACAGTGGCGTAGGAATCAGCGGCAAGGAATAATAACCAACTTACAACAGTGAGCAAGCAACACAGAGAGAGAAAATATAATTTTCAACCAATGAACACTGTTGATTTCAGTAACAACTGTGAACAACCAAAAGTGAGCAGTCGATGGTAGCGACAGAACACAGACGGCGAACAAAACAAGGGTGGTTTCAACAAACAGAACCAGCAGTGAAAACCAGCAACAGAACCAGCAGTGAGAACCAACAAACAGAAGATGCAATAAGAAGAGAAGCCGGTGCAACAACCAGCAACAAAGCAATGCTCAGCCAGAGAGAACCAAAACACGATCACCGTGCAGCAGCAAGCACGAACCAGCAGAGGAGCATGGAAAAGTTCTGCGAACAGAGGTGAGCAACAGGGGCAACAATGGGTAACGGTGACGAGATGCAGAAGCAGGGGTGAACAACGGTGATGAGTCCAGCAGGGAGTCAATACAAACGACGATGCAAATGATTCAACTAACAATCGCAGCACGGTGATGATGTAGCAAACGACGATGCAGTAGAAACAGCAGCAGATGACGGGCAAATCGATCAGAGGTGCTGCAGAGATCGGCAGAGATGACGGAAACAAGGGGAAGAAGCAGCAGCTGGCATCAAGCGTGAGCAGCAGCCGGCATCAAGCGATGCAGGAAACAAACAAGCAACTGCAAACATGAACAGGGTATCGAACAGAGGAAGAAGAAGCAGCAGCAGGTAACAGGCATCAAGCGTGAGCAGCCGTGAAACAGGGGCTGCTCCAGTTTGTAGCCGTAAAGCAGCGGCAGCGTCGCTTTAGCGGCTCTGATACCATGATAGAAATGAATAATCTATAATTAGGTTAAAACTAAGACAAGGTAAGGCTTATATAGCCTTTTGTACAAAAAGATAAAAAGACTAGGATACCCATACTATACCCATACTAATATATTCTAATAGTTGCATCACTTATTATAAATGATTTAGAACCAAGATCGTCCTTATCTTCCTCTGTTTCATACTCTTCTAGCATCCTCAATGAAAAAAGCATCTTCAAAAAAAAACTACTCCTCAGACTCTACAACAGTACGCATGGCCTCACCGTGCAAAAGAGTATTCTTGTATGAAGGTTTCCTTGAATCAATATTAACAGGCACCACAACGTCAATCATTGGATCCTGGGATGTCATTTTCGATTTCTTTGTCAATCGGGCTAGATTATCCTTCTCTTGAGATGAACGCTCTTGAAGATCGTTGTGTTTTATCTTTGGGTTCTAGGATGTTCCCAAAAGATATGAATAAGCTAGACCCTCCTTCATGTAAACGTAAAATTACATCAAAGAAAATTATATAGAAAAACTATTACATAGAAAATATAAATCTCCTTGTTTTTTTTGTTTTTTTTACATTTTCTTACCTTATTTGAAGAATGCTAAAAAACTGTTGCAAACGTTTTTTACAACAAATATTTAATTAAAACTATTAAATAAATAGGTAAGAGGTTTCTGGTGGGATATAACAATTTATTTACTAATTATAAAGGTTACAATCGTATAAAACATAACTGCAATAATCTTTTTAACACTTTCATATTTACTTAATAATTATACTAAGAGATTATATGAAATTAGTCCAAGGGAAATTTAATTAAAAATTAAGGTTTTTTTTGTGTGTTTTTCATGCAATCTTAAAACATGAATGTAATGGAAAAACATAAACTCAGAAAATGATGTTTTGCTGTTTTCCAAAAAATAAGTCATTTTCAAATCAAAATTTTGACAAAACGAATCTATTTTCAAAATTCTCAATAAAAACGCATATTTAAATTTCAAAATACAGAAAGCTATATTCTTGTTTAATGTGAAACACAGCCATTATGATTTTTTTTTTTTTTTTTTTTTTGGTATAAAGGAAGAAGTAGCTATAAATGAGACATGTCATGTCATACATCATGTAATATAACATACTCAATTTTTAACTATACTTTTGTCATGATTGTGTATCTTTTTATATCTATTAGTAGTCCGATTGTTTTGGAATTTAATCTGCGGAACTGCTGATCTCCATGACAGCAACCAAAACTTGAAATAGGAGAAAGTTATAATGGAGTTGTTCGTGATTGTTAGTGAGACAAATTATAGTGCATCAGTTAATGTCATCTACTCAACTTTTAAGTATATTTTTCCCATTATCTAATGTTGTTTAGATTTGCTAAACTTTCAATTTCTATTTTTCTGAGCTGGAATCAATTGGGACTTAAATTTCTGGATTTGTTCTCCACCAAAAAACCAAATTTTGAATGAAAAAGAAAAAGTTTAAGATTCGATAGTTCTCATTTGAACGAAAACATGAAGAAAAAGGTCTCAGAGAAACATTTTCAATTCAAAAAAATAAATTGTACCAATGAAAAAGATAATAAAAAAGAAATATTATTTTATGTGACACTCGATAATAGTAAAACCCAAAAATATTTTTAATGTAACCATAGATTATTTTCTTTTTTATGATATTGAATTTTTTACCAGCTTTATTTTTTCTTTTAAGTTAAAAAATAAAATAAAATTTTTGATGTGACATCCTATGTATTTGTCTATTGTACCATCTAAAAATATATAATCATGTTCATCGTCTCAACTTTTTTTTTTTTGTTACATCATCCTCATAATAAAAATTGATAACTGCGTTGCAGAAGTTTTTTTTGGGGTATAACATCCATTCATCCTATATAACATTCATATTTTCTCCAGGTTCTTATATAAAATAAAGGTCTTTTTTACTAAGTCAAAAAAGGGCTTTTTCATTTTTAATTTTCTAAAGGAAGGATATCATCATATATTATATAATGTAAGGAATCTTTGAAGTCATTTATTTAACTTTTTTTTTTCTAATTTTCAGAGTTTTTAATTTTTCGTAGGTTTAAATCACGATTCTTACTAACCTTTTTTTTTCAAACAATTCAAAGAAAAAGAAAACATACAATTTAAAAAGATAAAATTTAAAAATAATTATTTTTTATTTTTTAGAAATAAGTTATTTTCTCAACGAAAATGTAAAAAATATTTTTTTTTGAAATTGTTTTGGACCAATAATTTTTAGATACGAAAGACTATATCCAAGTTACGGACTAAAGTATTATAAGCTAACTATTAATTTGATGTTGAATTATAAAAAGATTTTAAAGCTTCTTTTATTGTAAGACTCATTTGGTTAGATATTTGATTTGGAAGAATTGCTAGGCATATTAGATGGGTTAAGAAAACATGTTACTGTTCATTTCTCACACCCATTAGTATTATAATACACATAGATTCCTAGACTTAGTAAGGCTGATGATTTAAAAATATATACATAGTCACGTCAACCTTTCATTTTAATGATTGTAGATATAATTATAGTTGGCTAACAATTATTACAGCATTATACTAATAAGACATAACTATTTAGTCTTCTTCAATGAGGACATCAGCAATTCAAGGTGTTCATGAGTAAGTCTGAGCTATATCTAGGAGACAAGCGCACAGCTCATGAGGCTTAGAGAGCATTGTCATGTGGTCCGAACCAGTGATTTTCTTCACCTGGGTTGGTGGGTTTTTCTCGATCATCCACATCTGGAAATCTTCCTTAATTACTTTATCTTCATCGCTCACAATGTAAACTCGATGAACTGATCCATACTTTTCCTCTGAAACCTTGGTTTCCCTTAACATAGCTTCTTCGCTAAATAGAGGCATAGGCCTTACCAACAAAGTGGCCAGAATGTAATCCTGCGGTATTAATTTAACTTAATTAATCAGTGTTTGTACCAAAATTATTTGGGTTTCTGATTGAGGTTAGTGTTTACCTCTGGGGAGCACAGCTGGTACAACTTGGATGCCAAGAACTCCTTCCCAAATTTGAAAGAAATTGGAGAGCCATGGTGCTCTTGGCCTTGGAACTTGTATTCGTTGTCCATTTGGGTGTCCAACCTCCTAATATACTGTAAAATAATGGGATCAAAAAATAATTGGCATTATTTGTTATTTGTATTATCTTCTTTACCCAACATTATATAAATGAAAAGTTGGATTGAGTAGACAAACAAAAGTTAAGTTAAATGGACAGGACTCAATGCGCTTTAACTTAAGGTCTCTACTTAAGATAAAAAAAAATTGTTTTAAGAGGACTCTTCATTTAAATCTTTATAATAGCTTAAATGATGATTAATCTCAAGATGCACATGGAGCAAGTCGGAGAACACACCATAAAAAATTCAAAAAGAAAAAAGAGAGAGAAAGAAAGGAATGAAGCCAAAAATTTTATTTAAAGTGGGCTAAAAGGTCTGTTTTAAACAATGCTCAACCTTACTAGAAAAATTCATTGCTTAATATTTATAAATCAATAATATTTCAAAGATAGGCATGTACAATCAAATATGTTAGAATATAATTTTTTTAAAAATAAAAAAATTAAACTCTAACTGCAAAAATATATAATTACATATAAAACTACAAGTACATATTTGGATTATAATGGCACATTTTAAGACATATAAATTATTAATATCTTAAGGATAAATATGTATAATTATTTTAAATCTAGTTAAACATTATCACAGAAACGGCCCAACAAAAGCTTTTTGCAAATTATTCTAAAAATTGATATTTTAATGTAAAATTTAGAGGAGTGCGCTTTTAGGTTTTCACATGTAAGTTGTTAATTCAGAGAGCATTCTATACTTTTGTATTGGACTTTAGTAGAAAGGATTGTTAGCTCACTCTGTCTGTTCATGTCTTAGAATTTGTTATTTAGTTTTGATGAATCTATTCAGAGACGTTTGATGAACATGGGTGAAATCCTTCGTTATTTAGTATGGTAACTTGTAATAATAGTGGAATTACATGGTCCTTAACATGAAAATTTGAAAGATGTTCATTTATTTTGATCAAAGTGTTGGAAATGAGACAACAATTTCTCGTATTTTAAGAGAATACTAATCACACCTCAAGTTTTTATAATTTTAAAGGTAATAAATGTACAAAATGTTAAAGAAATAACTGAACTTTTCTACTATGCTTTTTTTTTTGGGGGTAATATAGATCAAGAATAAAATAATCTTTATTAAAATATTTTTATAAGAATTTCAAAACAACAAAGTGTCAAAATATTTATTTCATAAAAGATTATTAAATGCTCTTTTTGAAAAAAAAAAAATGGATCTGGGTGTGAGAAAAAACATAAAAATGTATAATTTATATTTCGAAGTTTCACAGGGCAAGGCTAGTTCATGATAGTTAAATTTATAATGTTAAGACCTCACCTAATAATTATTATATCATTTTGGGGTTGAGAGATTTTTAATATTGAATAGATTATTGATTTTGCTAAAAGTCTTAAAATAATGTTGGTTGCATATATTCCATTACCATAATTAGATTAAGTTATATGTAAGGAAGTATTGACGATATGATTAGATAAACATTGTTGGGTCATTGCCTTCTAACTGATAACTATAACTTTTTATTTATGATTTCTAACAAGCAAAGATCAAAATTTTTATTTTAATTTGCCTTTAATCACCTGAAAAATGTAACTAATTTGAGGAAGATTAATTTTACAAAAAAATTTGTAAAAATTTATTAAACTGAAGAAGTTTAGAGAATTTTTACTAATCTGCTTAAACATCTAGATTTTCAATAGTATAAGCTAAAAAAATATACAACTAGAACTTTTAATAGAGAATAGTGAGCATAATTGGCCTAATAAAAGCGTGTTAACGAATTTAAAACAGAAACTTTTAATCTAATATCGCTTTCTTTCTTTTGATATTTTATTTTTTGGTGGCTTGTTTTTAACTACTTGGTTAAATTTTACCATACTTAATTTTATTAGTTTGTTAATTGAATTTATTTTTTAAAAACTTTTTTATAAAGTTTAACTAAAAATAAAAAGATTAATTAGGAAATTCTTTTTTTATTGTTTCGGCTGGTGAGAAGATCTCTTTCTAAAACCTTTCTATTCCAAGTCAAAGTCGTCAATAAGCTTCAAAGGTAGTAAAGTCAATCTTAATTTCTAGATAGCGGAAAGGGTGTACCATGGGATATATAGAGTAGATTTTTTTCCTTTGCTGCTGAAAAAAAAATAAAGAAAGACTCATGGTAACCCTTCAAGTTGCTAAAATTAGTAATAATATGTAAACGTATTGACCAATACAGTAAAGAAGTGAAGGTTGTGAATACTGGCACCATACTTCAAGTAGGCGACGACATTGCTCGTATTCACAGTCTTAATGAAGTAATGGCAGGTGAACTAATAGAATTTGAAGCTCTTTCTAGTAACCTGGGGAGTTGATAAATGCTCGCACAAGCGGTGAAGCATGTGGTTTAATTCAATACGAAGCAAAGAACCTTACCAGGGCTTGACATGTTGCGAATCCTCTTGGAAGAGAGGGGTGCCTTCAGAACACGGATACAGGTGGTACATGGCTGTCGTTAGCTTGAGTAGACATGAACAAGTAAAAACTTGACATGAGGAAAGGGATATAACTTAGCAGTAGGGTCACCTTGACGTGGTGGGTTGCCTCGAGTTCTCTCTATAGAGAAAGCATTCAAATACAAATACTTGGCTTCGCCCCTGCTTTTTCCATCCTTACCTCCATCCAAAAACATCCAATCGATCCATTGTATGCTAAGGACCTACTACACTCACAACCCGATTGGCCTACCAGCGATGGTGGAAATTCTCCCATTCCCTAGTCAAATGGTTGGATGACAGATCTATTCACTGTAGAGCAATCCAGACGTAGATGATATCATCAACCCATGACCACTATGAGCCCAAAGCTTCCTTCGTAACTCTCGAAACTTCTTCATAATGGCTTCGTTCCATGGTGTGCGTGGGAGGGGGTCAAACAAAGAAGAGTTTGGTCCAATCTGATTTCAGGCCCTGCCCGCCCATATGTTGCTAAGTCGCACACTGCCAGCACTTTTGTAACACCCCAACCCCCGAATTCTATCATCAACGCCACTGACTGGGCATCTTCATCTCTCTCCTCGAGACGGAATCAAGTCAAACGTGTGGTCACTCCTACTTTTACTATTAGAAAATCAGGACATTACTTATATTATTTCTTTCTCATAACCATCCCAATAAAATTAAAGTGTGAAAACATATACAATAATATCATGCATGATTTAAAATGAGGATGACATGTCTACTAGAAGTAATATAAATAAACTCACAAAGGATAAATACTCTTACCTCATTGGCTGAGTTCAAATGAATTAATAAACTACTACATGACCTTATGGCCGACATCAATAAACAAAACAATCGAACATAATTTAAATGTGGGTCTCATGCCCTACAAACCAAAATGGTAAGGACTCATACTCATATACCTCAGCTACTAAAAAGTATATTTGAACTACAAAATTGGTTCATTCACTTGTCACCACAAGTGTCTTCAATGATTTCCTAAAAAATAGAATGGTTGGGTGAGCTCAAGAGCCCAATGGATCATGTACAACACTTCTCAAACATTATTAAAATCAAGGACATAAAACTTGCAAACACTTATAAATCATTAGGCTTTTCAAAACACTTTAATTGTTTATGTTGACATTAAGACCGAAAGGAATCTCCTCAGTATTCCCTTTTGTCCGAACTCTTGGAAGTAACGCCCCAAAGGCCAATTCCTCATCATGACACAACCTTAGGAGTGAGGTCTCACTCGATCCTCAGTCTCATCTAAACTATTGCCACATTAGCATGGACACCCGCCTAGGCTGAAAAAATACTCACGATGACACCAGACCACTGCCACAATATTTGTATCATTACCCCAGTACATGGTTGGACTCTTCATTGCCTTTATTTAATGACCACTAGCATGCATTATTTATTTCATCATCATGGTACATGTATACACTAAACATGTTGATAAATTATCATGTATCAAGTCACACAAATCATATTATCCAAAAAATAGCATGGACGGTATATTCTTAGACTAGTATTTTAATAACAAAAATCACATAGCATCCTCTCACGGTATCATAAGCAAGCAATCATGTTACAATCCTAGCATGCTTCTAAGCTCGTAAAAGTAAACATACAGTCATGTTTTATATTCGAAACAAAATAATATTAAAGAGAGTATACGTTCGTTTCCACTTGATTCTATGTTTAGCTTGTTCTAATTCTTACTTCAGTACTCAACTCTTCTTGAGTCCTTAACCTTTAAGAGTTATAAGTCATTTCTCTGTATTTGTTATATTTCTAATATTTCAAACACATAATTTAATGATTTCTAAGTTAAATGGGTGTGTTGTATGCAAATGAGTGTGAAATAATTATCCTATAGTGTTCATTAACCTAACGATACTGAGGTATAGGAAATGTAACATGGTGATCGAGATTGCATGCGCAAAAGGCCCAAAAAAATAGAATAGTTATAGTGTTTCCGCAATACTCCTAGCATTACTGCGATAACACGAGGTAGTTCTCGCTAGTCTGTAAATCACACTTTGTTTGTGTGTCCCTTGTTTCACCCATGAGTGGTACTTTGTGTATCGTGCTACAGATCTAAAACATACAATATTCATAACAAAACACTATTATACCTTGCAATTAATGGCACTTGTTCTGTTTGCTTCCCGTTCCTCCTCTGTTCACTTCCCACTCGTCACACCAAAATATTGTAAAAGTATTTAGGGTCTATTAGAAGTGGAAGACATGTGTGAAACATCACATATTACGAAGACAATGATATGTAAACATTGGTTTGTGTGGAAAACTAGTGCCTTACCTATGTAGTTGTTCGTAACGGCATGACTATTCGAATAGGGTTTTGTTGTGCGAGTGAAGATGAGTGCAGCTGCAATATGAGTTTGTGTGAATAGAGTTACACGAGCACCTCAATATATATAAGCGAGCAGTATTGCAACACAACTGCAACCTTCCATTTCTAGTTTTTAATTGCAATACCGCAGTATCACGTTCCTATGCCACGGTATTGGGATTGTTTTTAATCATAGCACCGCATCCCGACACCGCAGTGCCATGTCCTTGCCTCAAATTTTGTATTTTTAATTGTAATACCGCGGTATCCCATCTCGGTATCGCGGTACCACGTCAAGGCCCCAAAATTCTAAAATCTAATCGCAATACCGTGATACTTAGAGTCAGTACTGCGGTTTTTGTGCAAGCAAACCAAATTCCAACTCTACGACACACTACTGCGGTATTTGATTTTGGGTATTGTGGTAGTCACGCGGCTTTCTTTTCTTTTCTTTTGAGTATTCTTAATCTTGGGGTATTACATTTTTTCTACATGGACTACCTTCGACTTTTTAAGTCGCGTCCTCACAAAGTAATGAGCCCCCTATTAGAAGGCTCATTACTTTAACTAGTTCTCGTGTTCCTCAAATAGATCTCAAAGATAAAAATCTCTTGTGGTTTGAAAAACAACTTTTTCTTTAGCAAAATCTCTTTTTATCTAAAATTTTAAAAGTTTTTTTTGTGAGACAAACAAATCATCAAGTATTAAAATCAAAAGAATACGAAGTGGGCTACAATGAGACCCTTACATCAATTGAAGGCTTAACTTTATTTCAACTTTATTACTTTATTAATTTTATTTGTCCCTTTCATTTTTTGACAGCATGTTTTCCACAAATTATTTAATTTATCACCTATTAAACTATTTTTTATCTTTATATTGTTATGCTTACTGGTATTTTCTTTTATTAATGAAGTAATTTTTTTTTTAATTCTCTTTCAAATTTTGTTCAATTTTAGATAATTTTATTAATTTTTGGTTGAATTTTTTTTATTTTTGACATAAGAAAATAGAAATTCTATTAGATTATATGAAATTTAATTGAAGTTTTATGTATTTGTTTACTTGACGTCTACTTTCTAGCTCCAATTGCGAAAAGGGGGCCAAAAAAAATAGTGAAATTTCCCGGATGATTTTCGTACACGAAAATCTGCCATGCCAATCAGAAATGGGAAGAAAACTAGGCATACCTCTTGATAGAGAGAGAGGGAAGTGATGGAGGGCCCATGCATGAAGGCAGTGACAAACACGGCCACAGAGATCTTATCGGGAAACGTCTCCATGGCTAGAGAGACTCCCAGTCCTCCGGCGCTGTGACCCACCAGTATCACCCTCTCTTCTGCCGGAATCGACGCCATCAACTCCATCAATGGATTGTAGTAATCGGAAATCGACCGGACGTAATCAGCTAGGCGAGAATCGATTCCACTGGAGGCCAAATCCAGTGCAGTGACACGGTGATTCGTTGACCTTAGCAGAGCCACCAGCTTGTACCAACACCATGCCCCATGACACGCTCCATGAATTAGAACGAAATGAGCCATATCTATCTTTTTGAAAGCCGTTCTTCTTCTTCTTCTTCTCCCTCTTTTCTGCAATTATAGCTATTCTTTGATAGCAGGAAAATAAAATCAAGCGTTGTCCCCGTGTATACTGCTCGCGGCCCATCAAAAAACATGTCATGAGGTGAACTGTTATTATAATATTTTTCATCTCAAAATGAGTATCCATTTATCAAACAATGGTAAACGTCGTAATAGTATAATATACAAAAGATACAATTACAATGATTATTTTAATATTAGCTTTTGAAAAATAGTATATTGTATGCTATCCTTGTATTTTTAGTAAATAATTTTAATTATTGAATAAATAAATTAATGATGCTTTCTTTTGGAAAATCTTGTGTTTTTTATTAGGTTATTAAGTTCCTGAGAGTTGAAAATCAAAATCAGCAAGAACAAGAAAAGATGATCGATCATTTGGATATCTTGAAGTGATATATCTGGATGTTTTCAATCTCAAGTTTCTTGAAATCGCTGAGCTTCC
>JAJIYU010009114.1:0-17291 GCA_030144865.1 Tinospora cordifolia | reverse complement strand
AAAAAAAATTAAAATTAATCACCGCTCACTAAGTTATGCTACCATTGTAAGGATTGTGAGATTGTTTTATCTTGTTTTATTCAATCTTATTTTTATTATTACATATTCTTCATTTATCTCATTTAATTATATCTTATAAGAATAATCATATCTTACTATACATATCAAACACAAATGTAGGGTTAAACAAAATAAAAGATAGTATTGAAAACCTAAATCAAAGGTGGCTTAATAATTTGGGAAAAAAAAAAAAACAAGAGATGTTGCAGAAATTTAAAATGAAATTTGTAACTTTGCCTTTTAACTTACGTTGCCAATAATCTCTTAATTATTTATTTGAATAAGGGCAAAAAATAAATCACGATGTAATGTTTTGTCATAGTAACACTTTGGTCTTTAGTGCCATAGTTGCTAATAGAGCTGTTGATGCTTAAAACTGGTGTTTGGCATCTTGTTCCTTTGTAGTACAAATGTCTAATAGCAGGTTTCCATCCTTGGGCTGATTGTATTTATTTGATGTTTTTATGGAATTTAGTTTCTTAGACCAAAAAAAAAAAAAGGCCCATTTGGGCCTATATCCAAATTACTTGGGTTTTTTTTTTTTTTTTTTTTTACCCTTATAGAATTCAATCAATATGATTGTCATAAAAACAACAAAGCACAGCTATCTTCACATACTCAAAACTAGAAAGGAAACATATATTATGGTTTTGTTTTGCCGTTACGACAACTTATTTTTCTAATTTTTGTCAATCTTGACACTAACTTTCAATTTTTTATTATAATTGATTTTGATTTTCAATGGCCACGTTAACTTGATATATGGTTGTATATTTTGTGGGTGTTACTTATGTGATGTTATTGCCTTATATTTTGTACCAAACAACGCTAAAAGAAGCCATTGTCAAGGCTCAAGCTACCGGCATGGGCCATTAAGAGCTTCTCTTGCTTAAGCAACTCGGAGCCTAAATAGATTAATCACACCAAAGCCCAAACACCACTTAATATATATATATATATATATATTTTAAAAAGATTGAACTTCAATGTAAATCCACCATAATTATAAACTTATTATATAGCATTCTTCCTCTAATTATCTTGTTTTATTATAAACATCATTTGATGTCAATACACTAAGGGTGACATCAGTTCGATTTGGATTGAGTTAGACCATGATCTGTAAATCGAATCAATACAGATTGGTTTGAATTTTTTTACAATCAAATTTGAACCAATTGACCCTTCGAACTGAACCAAAATTATTCAATTTGGCTTGATTTAGATTGATCGATTTAAATGCTAAACTTGTAAAAGACTCAGAGCCGGCCCCGAGGTAGGGCCCAAAGCGCAACAGCCCTGGGCACCTATCGCCCTTAGGGCCCCTTATTTTTAGAGGCCTATATATATATATATATATATATATAATTAAAATAATTATAAAAAATTTATTAATTAATTGAGCCTTTATTTTTGGGCCCTCCATTAACTATTTTTTCCTAGGCCCCTAATATCATTGGGCTAGCATTGAAAAGACTCGTAACCAAATGATAATACAATTATTTCATTCTACTTGGTATCAATTCCTATCAAATAAAAAAAATTATTAATATTCCCTTATAATAAATAATAGGTTCGGTTCATTTTAGTTCATTGTTAGTTTTTTAATTTGCAGTTTGTAAATCGGACCGAACCTAATCAATCAATTTGCTCAAACTGAACATGATGACAACTCACACTAAACTAAATTGGTTTCGTAGTTTAAACCAATCCAATCGTGCCCCTACAATATACCTAACGTAATTTTTTTAAATCTTTTTCTCAAATCTGTCATATTACTAATGCAAAGTATACTATTAATGCAAACTTCCCCTAGATCAATAAAGGTTTTTATTTTTTTTCACAATGCATCTCCCTCTATCTCCTTAACAAGTAGCTTCCATGATTAGTATTTAAAAATGATAGTGCTCCCATAAACATTTTATTAAATTTTTAAGTTTCAAATCATTGGAAGTTATTTTCTCTTAAACCTTAAAAGTAAATTGCATTAAAAAAACACAATAAATTGTTGTTGAAAGAAATATCTCATTTTACAAAATTTGATTATATTTGAAAAAAATTGCTAAAATAATTTAATTTGAAAGTTAAATCTATTTTTAATATTATATAAATTTAAATCTAATGTTAATTTTTTTAAAAAATTATTTATTTATTGATTTTAGATAACTACATAATGAAAGGAGTTTCTCAAATAGGACCACCTTGCTACTCATAGTTTTCCACGGATGTCACTTTCCAAAAAAAAAAAAAAAAAGAAAGATTATCGCCTGGCAAGTTAAGCGCGGAAAAATGGCAGTTGCATGAGTGGGTCAGTGGTCACCCATGGTCTCTCCCCCAAAAAAAAAAAAATTGACAGTGGAAAAGTCGTTCTCAAATAACACTTATCACTTTGAGGATTAGTAGTGGAAAAGTGGCAGCTGTTTTGTGGGTGGGGCTGTCGAAGGGTTGGATTGGGCTAAAATAGCAAGCCCATTTAAGCTCTTCAAGCCCAACCCAACACTTTAGGTTTGTGAAAGGACGTATAGGGGCTTCAGTGCTCAGCCCAAAGAGTTCAATTATTTTGGCATGGCACCAAGTAGAACCATTCGATTATAAAGTTTATGCAACGTATAAATATATTCACAAAATAAATTATTGATAATATTTTATAACATCATTATTAATTCAACTGAAAATATTATGATAGTTATTAATTAATATGATTTTTTTTAAAATAATTTACAAGCTTGTTGATTCTAGATGTTTCTTCTGTTTCATTCTTTGTAGGCCCTAGTGGCCTGCTTTTCTACTAAATACAAAAAAATAAAAAAAATAAAAAGAAAAATTTGCTTTTTGTTACTTTAGGTCAAGTGGAGTCCTACCACTGTCTGCTACACCAAAACATTCTAATCCCCCAATTCTGTTAGCAAAATTCGAGGACCCGATCGTCATTAACATCTTTGTGAAGGAAATATCTGCGAAACCCATTAACAACAGGACTCGATCGTCATTCCTGCCTTTCCCAAGCCCATCTTTGGTCAATCAAGCAAAATGTTCGTTACGGCGACTGACGGTCAAGTGTCCAAAGCCGAAAAAAAGCTCTTACACACTTCCAATTTCGACTGTTTCCACTTCCGGCCTTGCCCCTTCTTTACAGTTCTTTATTTACACTCATCAGCTCAATTCCCTTGTTCTTCATTCGATTCGTTCAACAACGTCGTCTTCCATGCCTGTATATCAACGCGGTAGAGGTCGCGGTGGCCGGTTCTCCGGCTACGGCGTCGCCGGTCATGGAAGAAGTGCCCCCGACGTCCGTGGCGGTGACGGAAGATTTAATGGAGTACGAGGTGGATCGTTTACGCCTCGTACCGGCCTGCACCAAGCGAATATATCTTTTTCCTTTCGAGCGAGTCTTTCTTTTCGCTCCACTCATACTCTTGAGGAACTGCCCAATGCGTGGTTGCGTCTTCTTGTACTTGTGCTCATCTGCTTGATTCTGATCTTCGCCATTCCCTTGAATTATGTTCAGACGGAAGTGTTGTTCCAGGCAGCAGTGAATATGGGACTAAATCTGCTCAAAACGTTGATGATCGACTAGTGAAATGAGGGATCATTATTTAGAAATCATGATCTTTTTAAGTATTCAATGCTAAAACTCTTCCACAGCTAGTGCCTACTACTGTGTGTGTTTGAAGACTCGATCTAGATGACTAAAATATGTAGTGTGTGTGGTTTAGAAGTTTTATGTTTATTACTACTATTATTATGTCTTGAACTTAACTAGCTTGTGTTTGAAGATTGGATCTACATGATTAATGTGTTTGGAGATTGAATATAGATGATATAAAATATATATTGTGTGGTTTGGAAGTTCTTCTATGTTTACTACTACTATTATTATATCTTGAACTTAATTAACTTGTATTTAGAGATTGGATCTAGATGATATGGTGGTTGGATCTTCATGATGAATATGTGTTTGGAGATTGGGTCTAGATATAAGGGTAGCAATTCATGTTATCGTGTCATAAATGTATAGTGTCGTAAATGTTGATTCTCGTTTGCGCCATTCCATTAAATCATCTTTAGATGAAAGTGTTTTTGTAGGTAGCTATGAATATGAGACTAAATTTGCTCAAAACATTGATCATCTAGTAAAATGAGGGATCACCATTTAGAAATCTTGATCTTTTTAAGTTTTCAACGCTATAATTCTTCTACTGCTATTGCCTACTACTGTGTGTGTTTGGAGATTAGATCTACATGATGAATTTGTGTTTGGAGATTGAGTCTAGAGGCTATAAAACATGTATTGTGTGCGATTTGGAAGGTAATTTTTTATTACTAATATTATTATATCTTGAACTTAATTAACTTGTGTTTGAAGATTGAATCTACATAATTAATTTGTTTGGAGATTAGATATAGATGATATAAAATATATACTGTATGTGGTTTGGAAGTTCTTCTATGATTAGTACTACTATTACTATTATTATATCTTGAACTTAATCAACTTTTGTTTGGAGATTGGATCTAGATTATATAAAGTATGTATTGTTGTATGATTTGGAAATTCTTCTATGTTTATTACTACTATTATTATGTTTGGTGGTTGGATCTTCATGATGAATATGTGTGTGGAGAGTGGGTCTAGATATAGAGGTGACAATTTATGTTATCGTGTCATAAATGTGTATTGTCGTAAACTTGATTCTCGTCCGTGCCATTTCGTTGAATCATTGTCAAATGGAAGTGTTGTTGTAGGTAGTAGTGAATATGGGACTAAATTTGCTTCAAACGTTGATCATCTAGCAAAATGAAGGATCACCATTTATAAATCTTGATCTTTTTAAGTTTTCAATGCTATAATTCTTCTACTGCTACTGCTACTGCTATTGCTACTGTGTGTGTTTGGAGATTGGATCTACATGATGAATTTGTGTTTGGAGATTGGATCTAGATGATATAAAATATGTATTGTGTGTGATTTGGAAGTTCTATGCTTATTACTACTATTATTATTTCTTGAACTTAATTAACTTGTGTTTGAAGATTGGATCTACATGATTAATCTCCTTGGAGATTGGATATGGATGATATAAAATATATATTGTGTGTGGTTTGGAAGTTCTTCTATGTTTAGTACTACTATTACTATTATTATATCTTGAACTTAATCAACTTTTGTTTGGAGATTCGATCTAGATGATATAAAATATGTATTGTGTATGGTTTGAAAACTCTTCTATGTCTACTGCTACTATTATTATGTTTGGTGGTTGGATCTTCATGATGAATATGTGAGTGGAGATTAGGTGTAAATATAGAGGTGACAATTTATGTTATCGTGTCATAAACGTGTACTGTCGTAAACATTGATTCTCGTCTGCGGCATTTCATTAAATCATCTTCAAATGGAAGTATTACTGTAGGTAGCAGTGAATATGGGACTAAGTCTATTCAAAACATTGATAGTCTAGTAAAATGAGGGATCACTATTTGGAAATCATGATCTTTTTAAGTATTTAATGCTATAATTCTTGTACTAATACTGCCTAATACTATGTGGGTGTTTGGAGATTAGATATAGATGATATAAAATATGTATTGTGTGTGGTTTGGAAGTTCTCTTATGTTTAGTACTACTATTACTATTATTATATCTTGAACTTAATTAACTTGTGTTTGGAGATTGGATCTAGATGATATAAAATATGTATTGTATATGGTTTGGAAATTCTTCTATGTTTACTACTATAATTATGCTTGGTGGTTGAATCTTCATGATGAATATGTGTTAGGAGATTGGGTCTAGATATAGAGGTGACAATTTATGTTATCATGTAATAAATGTGTAGTGTCGTAAACGTTGATTTTCTTCTGTGCCATTTTGTTAAATCATCTTTAGAGGGAAGTGTTGCTACAAGTAGAGTGAATATGGGACTAAATCTGCTCAAAACGTTGATCGTCTAATAAAATGAGGGATCACCATTTAGAAATCTTGATCTTTTTAAGTATTCAATGCTATAATTCTTCAACTGTTACTGCCTAGTATTGTGTGGGTTTGGAGATTTGATCTATGTGATGAATATGTGTTTGGAGATTGAATCTAGATGATATAATGTGTGTGGTTTGGAAGTTCTATGTTTATTACTACTATTATTATGTCTTGAACTTAATTAACTTGTGTTTGAAGATTGCATTTACATGGTTAATGTGTTTGGAGATTGGATATAGATGATATAAAATATATATTGTGTGTGGTTTGGAAGTTCTTCGATGTTTGCTATGACTATTATTATATATTGAACTTAATTAACTTGTGCTTGGAGATTGGATCTAGATGATATAAAATATGTATTGAGTATGGTTTGGATGTTCTTCTATGTTTACTACTACTATTATTATGTTTGGAGATTGGATCTTCATGATGAATATGTGTTTGGAGGTTGGATCTAGATGTAGAGGTGACAATTTATGCTATCATATCATCGTGTCATAAATGTGTAGTATTGTAAGCACATATTATTTATATATTACAAATTTAAATTTGATTCATTTATTAATTCTGTGAGAAATGCAAACTCAAACTTGAAATCATTTATTAATTGTATCATACTCATGTGCCTATATATAATCTATTTAACTCTTTGTTACTAATTTTTAAAATTATGTTTTACAAAAAATATTAACAGAAATATAAAACATAAATAATTTATTAAAAATATATTAAATTAAAAAAGATTTTTTAAATAATAAAAAATTATTTTATCAATATATTAATAAATACATTAATTTCAAATTAACTTATTTATAATATTATTTCTTAACTTGTTCATAATCTTGTTAAATAAATTATTTTTAAATTTAACATATTAACTTCTTTATGACCTAAAATTTAATTATGTTTAATTTGTTTTAACTTAAATTTATTTATGTTGAACTCAAACTCGTTAAGTTCGAAATTGAGTTATCGTATCGTATTACAATGTTTTATCTCTATCTAGGTGTATAAAATATGTATTTTATGTAGTTTTAAAGTTATTCTATATTTGCTACCACTATCATTATCTCTGAAACTTAATTAACTACCTCTAGTCACTTAATGGAAGTAGCTGTGGAGTTTTCTTTAAAATGCCGTCTCCTCACTGGTGAGGAAAGAGATGTAAAGTTATATATTCTTTTGTTTTCTAATTCATGTATATCTTGGACTAAAATCAAAGAGGTCGTTAATCACCAGAAATAAATTGGTCTTTTCTTTAATAAGCTCATTCTATCTCAATACACATTAGTTAGGCTCCAATAAACCCACATTAATCTTAACGGAACGTGTGTTATGTCATAGCTAAACTATCAACTCTAAACCTAATGTGAAAAATTAAATAACTCATCGGAAATATAAATAAAAAAGATTTTAATGATAGTGGGAAAGTTCTTTGCCACTTCTGATTTTCAACACTAAACTTTAAAGTAAATACAATCAATATTTTATTTTATTTTCAAAAATTAAGGCCTGAGTTGTATTCATCTACCTTGGCCCAATGGATAGTAAATAAGTTCTAAAAATAATTTTTGTATTTTTCTTCCAATCACACTATGAAGACAAATGCTTTCCATTTTTTTTTATAATTTTTTTTATTTTGAGCGAAAAAAATATCAATCAAATAACCATATTTATAGTTTGTATTAAGTACAAGACACATTTTCGTAAGCAATCATACTCTTCACCCATAGAAGTTGAATTGGGTGAATGAAACTTAAACCCCTTAACTAAAGGTTTCGAGTTTGAATGATGACTACGAAGAAAATTACGTTAGACCCATTTATACCACTGCAGCAACTAAAAAAATATTTACTATTCTCAAAACATGCAAAAATATTTTTGTGTATACTTATATATAAAGGTGAGTTTGGAAATTGAGTAGGCCCTTCATAATCATTTTTCACATTTTATTAAGTGATATACCTAAGAACATATAAATTAGTTTCAAACATTAACAACGCATACATTAATTTGTTTTAAGCCAAAATAATTATATTAATTTCAATTTATCTTTTTATGAATATACCGAAAATTATATAATTACAACAAGTACATTTTCTCTGTAAGTATATTAAAAAATAATAAAATCATGGAATTCTAATCTAAAATATTTTTCTTTGAGATGACAAAACAAGCACATTATCATTTATATACAATTTTATGATCGCAATAAGTTCATGAATATATAATCATACTTCAAGTTATTATACGTACTTCTTATCATGACATGCATATTATTAAAATCTAACATATATATTCAATTGATCATGTTTTCATTTGTGGGCATACACATATATATGAGTTTAATCGAGTATAACGTTAAGCTTTTATTTTGTAAATAACTCGTTAACATATAATACCTAGTTAGATATAATATGGCTTTGAATACAAATTTTTTGCTTTTTTTTGGATTGGAAAAAAAAGTGTAGGTTTGTCTTAAGTAGGTAGAAGGGCTGAAGTGCTCAGCCCAAACAGTTCGATCATCTTAGTTCCTTCATCTATTTCCTTCTTTTAGCATGGCACCAAGCAAAACCATTCTATTAAATATTAATTAATGAATTATAAAGTTTATGCAACATATAAATATATTCACAAAATAAATTAATGATAATATTTCGTAAAATTATTATTAATTCAAATGAAAATATTATGATAGTTATTAATTAATATGATTTTTTGAAAATAATTTACAAACCTTGTTGATTCTAGATGGTTCTTCCGTTCCATTCTTTGTAGGCCCTTGTGGCCTGCTTTTCTACTAAACCGAAAATTCCTTTTATTACTTTAGCTCAGGCGGAGTCCTATTCCAAGCAAAAGATGGCATCAGTATCGCTACTTTAAAAAAGAGATTAACCGCGTGGGCCTGACCATTGTCTTTCACACCAAAACATTCTTGTCCCACAATCCACAGTCCAAAGTTGGTCATTGATAGGAAAATCCAAGGACCCGATCGTCATTACCACCTTTGTCAAGGAAATTTCCACGAAACCCTTAACAATGGGACTGGATCGTCATTTCTTTCTTTCCCAAGCCCATCTTTGGTCAATCAAGCAAAATGTTCGTCACGGCGACTTACTGTCAAGAGTGAGTGTCCTAAGCTAAAAAACTCTTAACACTCCCAATTTCAACTGTTTCCACTTCCGGCCTTGCCCCTTCTTTACAGTACAGTTGTTTCAAAAAAAAGAGCAAGAAATGATTCGACGACTTCCCTAGTCAATTGTCTTTTTTATTTATACTCATCAGCTCAATTCCCTTGCTCTTCATTCGATTCGTTCAACAACGTCGTCTTACATGCCTGTCCATCAGCGCGATAGAGGTCGCGGTGGCCGGTTGTCCGGCAACGGCGTCGCCGGTCATGGAAGAAGTGCCGCCGACGTCCGTGGAGGCGGTGGAAGATTTTATGGAAGAAGAGGTGGATCGTTTACTCGACGTTCCGGCCTGCACCAAGCGAATCGAGCTTTTTTCTCTCGAACGAGTTCTTTTTTTCACTTCACTCGGATTCTTGAGGAACTGCTCAGTGCGTTGTTGTCTCTTCTTGTACTTATGCTGAACTGCTTGCCTCTCTTTCGCGCCATTGCTTGGAAGTTCAATCATCTTCAGTCGAAAGTGTTGCTGCAGCAGCAGAAATCTTCCAACGCCGCCGGCGTCCGTGGCGGCTGTGGAAGATTTAATGGAAGAAGAGGTGGATCGTTTACTCGACGTTCCGGCCTGCGCCAAGTGAATCGATCTTTTTTCTCTCGAACGAGTTATTTTTTTGGTTTCACTCAGATTCTTGGGGAACTGCTCCGTGCGTTGTTGCCTCTTCTTGAACTTATGCTCAACTGCTTGTCTCTCGTTTGCGCCATTTCTTGGGAGTTGAATTATCTCAGACGAAGTGTTGCTGCAGGTAGCCGTGATTATGGGACTAAATCTGTCCAAAACGTTGTTCGCCTGGTAAAATGAGGGACCAACAGTTAGAAATCATGATCTTTTTAAGTATTCAATGCTATAACTCTTCTACTGCTATTGCCTACTACCGTGTGTGTTTGGAGATTGTATCTACATGATGAAAGTGTGTTTGGAGATTGGATCTAGATGATATAAAAATACGAATTGTGCGTGTGTTTCGGAAGTTACTACTATTATTATGCTTTGAACTTAGTTAACTTGTGTTTGGAGATTGGATATGGATGATACAAAATATATATTGTGTGGAAGATCTTCTATATTTACTACTTCTATTATTGCTTATGGTTTAGAAGTTCTTCTATGTTTACTACTATTTTTACGTTTTGGGGATTGGATCTTTATTACGAATATGTGTTCGGAAATTGGTTCTAGATGTAGAGGTGAAAATTCAGTTATCGTGTTACCGTGTCATAAATGTATAATGTGATAAAAGAGTAATATCCGTATATCATAAATTTAAACTTGATTTAATTGTATCAAATATACAAATTTAAACGTGACTCATTTATTAATCAAATTATATTTATATGTCTATATATAACTTATTTAATTTTTTGTTGCTAATTTTAAAAATAATATTCTACTAAAAATATTAACAAAAATATTAAACATAAATAATTTATTAAAAATATATTAAATTAAAAAATATTTTTAAATAATAAAAAATATTTTATCAATATATTAATAAATATAATAATTTTAAATTAACTTATTTATAATATTATTCTTTAACTTGTTGATAATCGTGTTGAACAACTCATTTTTTTTATTTGAACTTATTTATGTTAAACTCAGATTCGTTAAATGTATGTCATGTTCGAATTGAGTTATTGTATCATATTGTATGTGCCTTTTTTACTTTATCACACATATATCATTTATTGTTAAATATTATCAAAATTATCGGAATACATACAGTGACGAAAACTTATGGCGGCGTTACTCGCCAACGGTCTCCGTTCTTTTCTGTCTTCTCCAGTTCATTCTTTCGATGAGTTTTGCCTTCATCATGTCCATTCTACGTTGGTTTATGCTTGTCTGTGAACATAATTGTTGCAACTATTAAGAGTGCTCTCCAGGCAATCGTATGTCGTTATCCTTTCTTGTTTGTGTTCACTGTTGCCGTGCTGCTATTGTTGTTGATGGAAAGGGTTTGCAGCGAGAATCTCTAGCCCAACTCCTCAGAAGTACCCGCTAGGGCCACTTGGCTCATTGTTGCCATGTTGCTGTTGCTGTTGATGGAAGGGGTTTCTAGTGAGAATCTTAAGCCTAGCTCTTCGGAAATACCCGCTAGGGCCACCTGGCTCACTGTTGCTATGTTGTTGTTGTTGTTGTTGATGGAAGGGGTTTTCGACAAGAATCTCTGGCCTAGCTCCTCAGATCTTTGGTGCCACCAAAACCCTATTGTGTCGCATCTTTCGTCGTGCTACTATTGTTGTTAATGGAAGGGGTTTTTGGTAAGAATCTCTGGCCCAACTCCTCGGATCTTTGGCGCTGTTGTGGCCTTATTGCATCGCATCTTGTTCGTGCTATAACTGTTGTTCATGGAAGGGGTTTATGGCGAGAGTCTTTGGCCTAGCTCCTCGGAAATACCCGCTAGGGCCACTTGGCTCACTGTTGTTGTGCTGTTGTTGTCGTTAATGGAAGGGGTTTCTAGCGATAATCTCTAGCATAGCTCTAGGGAAATATCTGCCAGGCTACTTGGTTCACTATCGCTCTGTTGCTGTTGTTGTTGATGGAAGGGATTTTTAGCAAGAATCTTTGGGCTACCGCTTACTACCCAAGCTCACGCTCGTTGGATTACTGTTGCTGCTGTTCGTCGATCACCACTACTCCATCTACAAAGATGTTCATCGAAAAAACTTGTAGAGACAAAGTTCATTCGTCTTCATTTGACTTGAAGAAGTTTGTGCAAAGACAAAGTTTGGTTGGAAAACTCTTTCAATATTTTTTTAATCTTCTATTTGTCTTCCTTCAGTATGTTAATTTGGTTTGTGGTCAACAATGAAAGCTTTGGTATACCATTTTATTTTCTAGAGATTGCACCAGTATATACCATTTTTAACGATTATATTTAAGACTATTAGAAATTGTATACTATTGCATATAATTATATACCATTTTTAGAGATTGTATACCATTTTTACAGTATGATAGATATCATATACCAATATTTTTTCAACATTGTATATCGACTGTATGATAGATATCAATGTTTTTTCATCACTGTATATCAATATTTCTCCAATACTGTATACAAATGTATACCAATGACTTTTCAGCAATGTATACTAATGTAAATTGATGTTTTTCCATCATTGTATGCCAACTATATACCAACTGAATATCATATACCAATTTTTTTAATCACTGTATATCAACTACATATCATTTTTTATAAGTTAAATATTATACCAGTGTGTATAGACAATATACCAAAGTTATAATATTGTTTATAAGCTAAATACTTGTCACACCCCGAATTTTTTTACTTTTAAAATGAACAAGTAAATAATATAATAAATATTAGTTAGAAAAATTAAAATAATTTAAATTTATTTTTTAAATAAAAACTCAGCGATAATTTTGAAGAAATTTCATTTCCAAACATACTTGTAATATTTGAAGTCGTTTTTTTCTTTTTCAAATATCCAACTTTGGAGTGTTAGTTTATATCAACACACACACTATGAATCTTATAAGACCATTGATTTTATTTCAAAGGATTGCACTAATAAAATCAAAATATATAATTAAAAGATTCAAATATTCAAACCACAAAATCACTAAAACAATTAAATCAATCTAGGCTCATTGGCCAAACATAAAACAATTAAATTATTCTAGGCCTCATTGGCCAAACATCAACCATATGGTTCAAGTATCCATAAGAGAATCAAATAATGAGAAATACTAAAATTAATGTTCATCGATTACTAGAATTTCATTCATTCAAATTAATATGAGGATGACTGAGCATATGTAACACTCCATATTTTAAGTTGACACATAAATTGATTTAAATACAAATAAATGTATATAAATATACATAATTATATGGACAACGCGTGTAAATACTTATTATTTACACACATGTATTAATAATATATTTTACGTGTATAGATTATTTTAAGTTAAATTATTTATGAAAAATAATTGGTGTATATAAAATGATAAAATTAAGGCGTGGAATTATACATAATGGGTAAAATAAAATAAAATATTTATTAAGTGGGTAGTGTTTAGTTATGTATTATGATTAATGATGAGGGTGGTCATGAGATGCATACAAATGTGAACATGGGATATGGTGATTCATATGAAAAGTCGGAAAAAAATATGCATCATGGTGAGCAAGCGTAATGGGCGTGTGGTGAGTGCGAGGAAGATGAAAGTAATGCCAAAAGCTCCCATCGTCCCACTATATATATTAAGCCAAATAAACTTATTAAATTGCCCTCCTCCTTAATTCACATTTCTTATGGAATACATTTGAATACGCGTAGTTTGTACAATTACGTGTATTCATACATATTTATTTTTATTTAAATTAATTTACAAGTCAAATTAAAATATAGAGTGTCAAATTAAAATATAGAGTGTTATAGCGTATCATTGTCTAATAATCTTTTATCCCTAAAAAGGAAAGGAAATTGGGTGAGCTCAAAAAGTCCAGTGGATCTATCCGAATTTTTAAATCATTATTAAAAATATATAAATAGACAAACAAACACAAGCTTTCAAATATTAGGCGATTCAACAAATGATTGTGGAAGTCGAGGTTTCTCTCTTGGGTAGGGAGAGTATCCCTAGGTGGGCCTTCTATCATCAAACGCATTCTACATCTCATACGTATATTTCATATCATATATAAAAAATTATGAGTCATTCGATATAAAGGTTACTTTCTAAACAGTCTTTAAAAGGTTCCCTTAGGCAACCTCATTTGTTAGCCAAAACCATCATCTTTAGGGTCTACCGACGATACGCAAGTGGGTCATCATCCCTAAATGTGTGTTCTTCTCTTTATTTATCATATTCCTTATTGTATCATTGTGTATACCATAGTCACATCATGCAATTCTTGCAATATCTAAATCTGCTAGACTAACAAGTATGCATGTACAATCATGATTTCATATCTTTGCAAGAGATCATTTCAACATAATAAATAATGGACTTATGCAATAAACAATTGACAACTAGGCACTAATTCATTCAATAGACAATCATTTACAAACAAATTTTTAAAGAAACAATCAATTCATCTAATCATGATTATTTAATAATAATTTAAATATAGGGTGTCATCTCTACTTTTTCAGATGTTTTACCACCTTGAGATTCGCACCACATTTAGAATTACTCAAGGTGTTAGACCTAAATAATGTGAAAATAATTTTCTTAGAAATTTATGATGATCTTAGTTTTTTAAACCTTTAATTACTTTTTTATTTTTATAATTTGATTTTTTTTATTTAAGAGTAGATTGTCACTATTTTCAATGCATTATTTGTGCACTGTCATCTTGTTTCCACTGTAAGCTTAATCAATAATATTTTTTCTTTTATAAAAATCATAATAATTGTTTTTTTATTAAACATACTATGATTAATTTTTTCTTCAAAATAAATAATTTAAATTATCATGCATATATTAGATTTAATGATCATCACTCACACATAGAACCCTTTTCTATGTGTATTGATATATATATATATATGCACACACACACATTTATAAAATATAACTATTTTATAATTGTTATATTTTATTTTTCATGAAGATAAAATTATGAAATTTCTGTCAAGCTATTTTTTTTTCTTTTTTCTATTTTTTTTACAGTTTGTAATCATATTTTTACCAATTACACTTATTAGTGCCTAAATGGTTTTATTATTAAATTATAAGGCCACAACCTATAAATATAAATTAACATTTCACTTTTAACTTTTTTGCAATTATTAGGTGCTCGTTTCTTTTATTCTAAAGTATTTATTTATTTATTTATTCTTCAATTCACTCTATTTTTTTAGCATATACATATACCCTAATTTACGATTTTTTTTATTTATTACACTAATTTTTTAAAAGTTAATGTTTTAGCCTAATTTTTAACCTCAATTTTCAGCAAGTAAATTTGTTGGAAATTCTTAATTAAAGCATTTACATTATATTTTATAATCATTTAATCTACCTACTAATTATTATTCTTTCATATGCTAAATTATATTTCTACGAAAATTAATTTATAAAACAACTCTTGATCAAATTTAAGGCTATTTTAGTATTTTAAATCATTTACATATAATTAATAAATCTAATTTACACATCAATTCGCCATTTTTCAAATCCTATTTATATACATCTAATTTTTTTTTTAACAAAAACTATGAGTATAAGTTCTAAAATTTTCTGCTACATGTTTTTGGATCAGGTGTGCAATCTAATTTAAGTTTCTCATGTGTTTATAAGTGATAATAAATTTTCAATTATTAAAATGCATGCATAATAGTTACCGTAATCTACATTCATACACATACTACCCGACTATATAAAATACATATTCTAAGCATATATTGTGCAACACTATTATAAAAATCAATTCGTATTCTTAATCTAAGATTCTTAATACGTAATCATATACATAGAAGTAAAGAATATATAATAATATATAAAATTATGGAGTTTAGAAATATATATCCTATCAATTTAATTTCAGTTGTTGCTGCCCAATTGATCAAATTAAATACACCAAAAGTTCAAGAAGATGTTTACGTGACTGTTTGGTGTTGGACAGAGATGAATATCAATTATTGGTTAAGTTCTTCTTGGCCTAACAAGAATGAAAAAGCTGATTATGTATTCAATGAATAAGGAAGAAAAATGATTATATTAAATAAAAGAATACAATGGAAGAAAAAAATGAATAAAAGAGTGATTAAAAATTAGTACCTTAATTGATAATGTGCACATTGGAGTGGAGTTTGCTCAAGTTAACTAGTTGGTAATTCTTGGCGAAATAGAGGAAACAAGATGAAAATTTGGAGAATGGACTGATTGGTGAGTATGGTTGGTTGAATGACTTGAAGTAATGAAATATGACTATTTTATTGAAAGCTCTTTTGTTGATTTGTATATTTCATAGTAAGTCTTAAAAGGGATTTTATTTTGCTTTGTTTTGATGGCTACATTCATTTGAGAATAAGGGGAGTGATGATAAGGGAGTTGATGAAGATAAAATTTTAAAAATTTAAGGAACCAATTAGGGAGAAGGAGTGGGGATAGGAAGATTATGATTAAGATAAGATTAGAAAATTTAAAGAGCCAATCAGGAATAGAGTGAGGATAAGAATATCATTATTAAGATAAGATTAAAAAATTTAAAGAGTCAATTAGGAAAGAAGAACGGGGAGAGGAAAATCATTATTAAGATAATAAAATTTAAAGAGTCAATTAGGAAGAGGTAGTGGGGTTTGGACGATCATTATTAAGATAAGATGGAATATGATGAATCATCTTATTTCTATTAAATAAAATTAATTAATTACACACACACACATATATGCATATGTATATAATTTAGAGCATTTTTATTAAATATTTTTTTAATAACTAACTAAATAAATATGTTATTTTTAGACTATTACAATATTATACCAATATTATTTTGACTGTATAATAATATCATATTATTTTTTTGAGTTAAATATTATAACAATATTATAGTGATAGTATGTTAATATTTTTTAATCAATAATTTTTAATATTTTTATTATTGAGTTTCTTATGTATATATAAATAAAAATGACCATATTTTCATAATTATTTTTATTTTAATAATGTTTTATGGAATCCTCGTTCACTGAGCGGGCTTGGGCTTATATCGGACGCGACCTTTCTGGCCCAGGAGAATCGCGGTCCATTTCATGAACCTTCTTTCCTTGCTCCGCAAGAATCGTGGTCAACAAGCTACGGACCCGATCGTCATGAAACCCAAAAGCAAGGCTATCTTTGGAAACTCAAAACGCAGTTGAACCACTAAGAATCCGCCACGGCATTAGCGTGGAAAAACCATTCGATCTCCTTTACCTCTATATATACATCGCCCTCGTTGCTCCTCATCATCCAACGCTACTTTACTCTCTCTCTCTCTCTCTCTCTCGTTCTCTCGGTCAGTTCCATTTAATTTTTTCGCTCAATCTTGAAGCCGAAAAATCTTAGAGATGAAGCGCAAGAAGAGGAAATGGAGTTTCTA
>JAJIYU010009113.1:0-17311 GCA_030144865.1 Tinospora cordifolia | reverse complement strand
GCCTATTAATGAAATAGAGAATCCAAAGGCCTATAAAAAGACTAAGAGTGGTAAAAGGCACTATAGACCTAGAAATAGGGGCAAAATAAAGAACAGTCAAGGGAAGAAGCTAAAAGGATGGGATTGTGTTTCGTATGTAAGCAGAAGGGGCATTTGGCCAAAAATTGCCCAACTGCACCAACTCAGGCTTCCCAGCAGCAACAACAGAATACTCAGGGGGGGAGTCAGAATGGGCAACCTCAAGCCAGACAGAATAAGAATGCCAATCAAGGGCAAAACCAGGGCCGTAGTCAAAACCAGGCTAGAATGTTTGTGGTTGAGACCCAAGAAGACCAAGCCCCTAAGTAGAAGTTATGTTCCAATTGTTTAATGTTGTTGTCAGAATGTCGTTTGACTCAGGTACCTCAAAATCTTTTATCTCTGAAAAACTAGCTGATAGGTTATAACTTGTGACAAAAACTATGCCTGTGACTTTGAATGTGTTCACACCAATAGGGACAATTGTGACTTCAAAAAAGATGTGTAGTTGTGACCTTAGGTTTGGGGATAATCTTTTAACAGTCGACCTATATACCCTACCTTTCTATGGCTATGACGTAATTTTGGGGATGGATTGGTTATACCAGTACCAGGCCCAGATAGATTGTCCTAAGAGATGGGTAACCATAACATTACCTTCTCGAGAGATCTTCAAAATCAATGGGGACATGCGGAGACTACCAAGATGTCCAACCCTAGCCTTGCTGAATTGCTTAGCAGATGGATGAGTTCGAGAAACTCTCTGAAGAAGAACCTACTGACTTGAAGAATATTCACGACCTAGCTGTAGTCAGTAAGTACAAGGATGTGTTCCCAAATGACTTACCTGGACTACTACCAGCTAGAGAATTAGAGTTCAAGATTGAACTTCACCCTGGAACCAACCCTATAGCCATAACTCCTTATAGAATTGTGCTAGCAGAACTAATTGAGTTGAAAACTCAACTGGATGAGCTTAGGGATAAAGGTTTCAACAAGTCGAGTGAATCACCCTAGGGAGCCCCAGTACTATTCGTGAAAAAGAAGGATGGTTCCTTGTGACTGTGTGTCAACTATCGGAAGTTGAATTAAGCTATAGTAAAGAATAATATCCTTTTTACCAAGGATTGGTGACCTATTTGATCAATTATGAGGAGCCACTCATTTTTCCAAAATTGATCTTAAGGTTAGGATACCATCAGCTGAGGGTTTGAGAGTCTGACATCTACAATACACCCTTTAGAACAAGATATGGACACTTCGAGTTCACCATGATGCCCTTTGCTTTGACTAATGCCCCGGTAGCCTTCATGGATTTGATGAACCGAGTGTTCAGACAGTACCTTGACCAATTTGTAGTGGTATTCATGGATGATATCCTAATCTACTCTAAGTCAGAAGCTGAACACCTTGAGGATCGTACTAGAAACTCTCAGAAGAAACCAACTATATGCTAAATTCAATAAGTGAAAGTTCTGGATGAGGATGGTCAAGTTCTTTGGTCACGTAGTGTCAGCAAAATGCATCTCTGTAGATCCAGAGAAAGTGGAAGTTGTTATAAACTGGAAGTAACCCAAGATTGTAAAAGAAATCAAAAGTTTTTTGAGCTTAGCAGGCTACTACAGAAGGTTCATTAAGGACTTTTCCAAGTTGGTAGAACCTATGACTAAGTTGACCAGAAAAGGAGTTAAGTTTCAGTGGGATGAGAAATGTGAACGATCATTCCAACAACTGAAGACAAGATTGACTGCAGCTCCTATTCTAGTCACCCCAACTTCTGGTGTTACTTACACACTCTATACTGATGCCTCATTGAGTGGATTGAGCACAATCTTAATGCAAGAAAAACAAGCCATCGCTTTTGCCTTAAGACAATTGAAGGTCTATGAGAGAAATTACCCTCCTCACGACATAGAGCTAGTAGCCATAGTGTTTGCTTTGAAAATTTTGAGACACTATCTTTATAGCGAGAAATTTAAGCTGTTTTCATATCACAAGAGCTTGAAATACATCTACACCCAGAAGGAGTTGAACCTTAGGCAACAGAGATGGATGGAGTTCTTAAAAGACTATGATTTTCAACTACACTACCATCTAGGGAATGCCAATGTAGTGGTTGATACCTTGAGTAGGAAGTTCAATAAACAGGATGAAGAAAAAGGCCAGATGTATCAGTTGATTGAAGATTTTAGGTTGGGTGTAAACCTTAACAAGAAAGAAACCTATCTTTACAATATGTCTTGCCAATCGGACCTATTACATCATATCAGGGATGAACAAAAGCAAGTCAAGTGGCTTGCACAACTAATTGAAGGAGTCACACAAGGAAAGCATACTGACTTCAGGATGGATGCTAAAAACATCCTAAGGCTCGAGGAAAGGATATGTGTACCTCAGCAGGGACAGAGCAAGCAGGTCATACTTGATGAAACTCATCAAACTAAGTATACCATGCACCCTGGTGGGGATAAGATGTACTCAGAACCTCAGGAAACTAGAGAGGAATGAAAAGGGACATTGCCAAACAGGTCTCTAAGTGCTTAACGTGCCAACAAGTGAAAGCAGAACACTAGAAACCATCTGGAATGTTACAACCACTCCCACTTGAATGAAAGTGGGATAACATTGCCATGGATTTCGTCAGTGGTTTACCTAGAAACCAAAAAGGAAAAGATACCATTTGGGTGATAGTGGATTGTCTCACCAAAGTGGCTTACTTCTTGCCAATCAGATCCACAGACCAAGTTAGCAAGTTGGGAGAAATATATGTAAAAGAAATCATCAGGCTTCATGGTGTGCCCAAGACTATCGTGTCTGATAGAGACACTTGCTTTACTTCACAGTTTTAGCAGAGTCTGCAGAAGGAAATGGGTACTAAACTCAACATGAATACAACATTTCACCCTCAGATAAATGGTCAGTTTGAGAGAGTTATCGAGATTTTCGAAGATATGTTGAGGTCTTGCGCTTTAGAATTCAAGGGGAATTGGAGCAAGCACTTACACTTGGTGGAGTTTGCTTATAATAATAGTTATCACACAAGCATAAAAATGGCTCCATTCGAGTCTCTCTATATAAGACCCTGCAGATCATCTACCTATTGGGTTGAACTTGAAGATCAAGTATTAACTGGGCTAGACACGGTGGAAGAAACAAGCAACCAAGTCAAGTTAATACAAAGGAGACTAACTACTGCACAGAGTCGTCAAAACAGCTACGCTAACAAAAGGAAAAGACCAATAGAGTTCCAAGTTGGGGACAAAGTATTTATGAAGATCAGTCTTCAAAAGGGTATCAAAAGGTTCAGATTCGAACGGAAGTTATCTCCAAGGTTTGTCAGACCCTTTGAAATATTTAGAAGAATCGGAGAATGTACTTATGATTTGGACCTACCAAACTAGTTAACTTTAGCACATAATGTATTCCATGTATCCATGTTGAGGAAATACGAACCTGACCCCTTTCATATCATTTACTGAGAGGAAGTGAATATTCAAGATGATGCTACCTACAAGGAAACAGCAGTCAGAATCCTTGACCACAAGGTACAGAATCTAAGAACAAAGGATATCCCATTAGTTAAAGTGCTATGGAAACATCATGGGGTAGAAGAAGCCACGTGGGAACTCAAAAGCGAGATAAAGACCAAGTACCCTCATCTGTTCACAAGGAATACCTAAATATGTACAAATTTTGAGGATGAAATTTTTTCTAAGGATGGTAGGTTGTAACATCTCAAAAAATTCATATGAAATTTGAATTTTTATTTAGAAAATTATACGGAATTGACGAATGAAAATTTTGGCAAGTTCTAGTTTACCTAAATGAGGAATAAAAATCAATTTAATGGATTTTTGGAAGAAAATATATGAATATAATAGATATTATGGGATATCATAGCCAAAAATACAAGGATATGTGCAATTTATGATGAAAACAAAATTAGAAAGTCAACTGGAATCAAGATATGGCAAAAATCCAAAAATAAAACAAGAAATTCGACTAAAAATAAAAAAAATAAACTTAAAACACATCCAACGGCTGCAAACCGTAGATCTAAATCAGATCTCACGATTCGATGCCCATGATCAAGTCCGCACCAACGCCCAGATGCACCGAATCATCAAGATCAAATGGCCATGATTGAATCCATCAAATCCAACGACGCACAATGCACATGCAAAAACAAAATCGCGAAATCGAATACTGTGCTCGAGGTTGATCATGCGGCCAGGATCTATTTCATTGATTACGAACGAAGATTTGGTGTTGCGATCAAGGATGATCTAACAATCTGAGGCATTTTCATTGATCGCAATTGGATGTGCTGTGCTTGAGGAAAATCAGACGATCTGAAGCGTTTTCATTAATCATGATCGAAATGCGCATGCAAAACTCGAGGACAATCCAAGCGTCTAGATCAAAGCCATGTTTGGTGATCGCGAATCGTGTTGTGCTCGAGGAAGATCCAACGGTCTGGATCTGAGACGTTTTTTGGTTGATCGCGAACTGTTGATGTGCTCAAGGAAATCCAACGGCCAAGATCAAAGGATCCAAAATTAAAAACAAAAATTACGCAAAAATCACAAAAAATCCGAAAAAAATCGAAAAAAGAAAGCTTTCTAAAATCTAAAAATTTACTTATAATTTTTGAAAAAAATTGGAAAAATACACATTTATTCTCAATATTAGAAAGTACGAAATTAAAGAGAATTAGGGTGTTTTACTCCAAGAAAAACTCAAAAGTTTCTATTTTCTCCCTTTGAAAACCTATGTAAAACCCCCTAGGCTCTCAATTCCCTCATTCCAAAAATAAGAGTTGAAATTTCCTCTTATTTTCTCCAAGCCTTCTTCTTGGCACCTCTTCCCATCTTTCCTTTCTCTTACTTGTGTGTGAGAAGTTCTTCTTTCAAATTAAGAAATTAAGTTGGGCGATCTTCATTGGCACTAGTACGTGGGGGGGGGGGGGGGGGATTGCTACCGAAATTTTTGAAGAAAGCGTCACAAGGTAGAAGTGATTTCAAGAACACCCTTTTGTTCTTATTTAAATTCATGGCATGATCATGGTTTGTGTGTTTTCCACTTAATTCAAATATTTTCAATTTTAGTTCTAAACTTTTAAATGTTTATTTCAGTATTTCAGTTTTGATTCATGTTTGAGCAATCATATCCTCCATACCATGATAGTATCATGCTTAGGCTTTTAAATTAAAGTATAATGCATATTTTATGAGTGTTTCATGAATTGACTGTGTATATTCTGAATTTTAGTTTGGTTTCATATTTTGAAGTTTATTTTATGAGATCATGATATGAGAATTAATCTAAGACGATGGTGATAATAACCACGTACCATCATAGTGGTTAAGGTGACACTATGGATGTTCTTTTCATATGAGTTAAGTCAAGGTTATATGGTTTTCAGACCTAAGTACTTAAGGGTAGTGTACCACATTACCTGGTGGGTCACCATGTGTAACGGGTTGATGCTGACACGTGCCACAAATGGGTTGATGTTGAGTGGGCCTTGTTTACTTAGTTAAGACATCAAGGGATTAAAGACCCTTTTGATCTGAAACTCGACTTGAACAAATTGTTGTTTGAAATGCCTAATGATTGCAAGTGTTTGAATTATGATTGTGTTATGAGTTTGAATATGAAAGATGGTTGTTCGAGAAGGATTCAATGGGCTATGTGCTCACTCCTTCCTTTCTTATTTTTCAGGAACATGAAACCTATGGAGCAGTTGAACATGGATAGTTCTTAGATAGTTTCTACTTTATTATATTTTTAAATTTTTAAGGAAATGTTGCCCAAAGTTTTTATGCCTTTCTAAAGTATTTTCTTAAAGTTTTCTGTTGTAATAATTAAATTTTCTTTGAGAAGTTTAGTAATTTCAAATATTCTTTCTATTATGAATAAAATAGTTTGAATTTCTTTATCTCTTTTAAATTTGCCTTGATTTTATTAAAGAAAAAATTTTGTATTCTTGAATTTTTATACAAAGCCACGAGATATTGAAAAGAAAAGAACAGGTGAGTGTCACTTGTACAGTAACACTAGCTTGACCTGCCATTTGGTGAAGTCCACTGTCAAGAGAATGGTGGTCATGTACACTACTTAAAGATATGGGGGTTGGGGTGTTACACTCGAATTGAACAAATTGTTGTTTGAAACACCTCAGGATTGCAACTGTTTGAATCATGAATGTGTTATGAGTTTAAATATGAAGGATGGTTGTTAAAAAAGGATTCACTGGGCTATATGCTCACTCCTTCCTTTCTTATTTTTTTTTCAGGAACGTGAAACCTATAAAGCAGTTGAACATGAATAGTCCTTAGAAAGTTTCTACCTTATTATTTTTAGAACTTTTAAGGGCATGGTTCCCAAAGTTTAAATCTTTTCTACTGAAAAGTATTTTGAAGTTTTCTTCTATAATAATTAGTTTTTTTGAAAATTTTAGTACTTTTAATTTTTTTTCTATTATGAATAAAATAGTTTGAATTTCTTTATCTTTTTTAATTTGCCTCTATTTTATTGAAGTGAAAATTTTGTATTCTTGACTTCGTATACAAAGGCACAAGATATTGAAAAAGAGAAGAACAAGTTTGTGTCATTTGTAAAGTAACACCGGCCCGACACGCCAGTTGGTTAAGTCTACTGTCAAGAGAATGGTGGCTATGTCCAATGCTTAAAGATTTGGGGGTTGTGGTGTTATGCTACATAACTTTTCTGCCTACTCTAAGCTGTAGTTAACCTCTTTTAGATCTGTTTTACTTGTACATTCATCTGTTGCACTAGGTCATGCCCTGTGAGTACATTGTCCTTAAAGTCTGCCCAACATGATGAGGATCAACAGGGTCGACTGTAGAGTGCCTTATATAGAGCCATTTGTATGCTTACCTGATAACTGTTATTATAGGCGAACTCTATCAAGTGTAAGTACTTGCTCTAATTGCCTTGGAAGTCAAGGACACATGCTCTCAACATATCTTCTAGTATATGTATCACCCTTTCAAACTGTTCATCAGTCTGAGGATGGAACGCAGTACTCATGGTGAGTCTACTGCCTAGTTCCTTTTGTAGGTTCTATCAGAATTGAGATGTGAATCTCGAATCTTTGTCTGACACAATGGTTTTATGAACACCATATAGGCTTACTATCTCTTTGACGTATAGGTCTGTAAACTTTCCCACTCAATCTATAGATTAGATGGGTAGGAAGTGAGCTACCTTCGTGAGGTGATCTACAATTAACCATATTGTGTCCTCTCCCTTTTGATTCCTAGGTAAGCTACTAACCAAATCTATTACAATATTGTCCCACTTTTACTTGGGAACTGGAAATGGTTGTAACATTCCTGAGGTCTTCTATGTTTTGCCTTCACCTGTTGAATATTGTCCCACTTTCACTTGGGAACTGGAAGTGGTTATAACATCCCTGAGGTCTTCTATGTTTTGCTTTCACATGCTGACATGTCAAACACTTAGAGACATTCTTGGCAATGTCCTTCTTCATGCCTCTCCACCAATACACTCTCCTAAGATTCTAGTAAATCTTATCTCCTCCTAGATGTATAGCGTGCTTGGTCTAGTATGCCTCATCCAAGATGGTTCTTTTTCTCTGCCCACTCTCAAGAATACAAACTCTATCCCTAAGTCTAAGAATGCCATTTGCATCAATTCTAAAGTCTATGTGCTTCCCTAGCTTGACACCCTCAATTAGATCATTAATCGATTGATCCCCTTTTTGCTCATCTCTCATCTAGTGTAAGAGATCTAGTTGGCAAGTCATCGCACATAGATAAACTTGGTCCCTATCTGAAGTTATACCCAAGTTATAGTCACTAATCAATTGATACATCTGACTCTTTTCTTCATCCTTCTTACTAAATTTTCTGCTAAGTGGATTGATCACCACGTTAGCCTTTCTAAGATGATATTGCAATTGAAAGTCATAATCTTTCAAGAATTCTATCTACCTCTACTGTTGAAGGTTCAATTCCTTCTGGTTATAAATATACTTCAGGCTCTTATGATTAGAAAATGAATCGAAACTCTGCCCATAGAGATAATGTCTCCAAATCTTCAATGCAAAAACAAATGCCACTAGCTCTAGATCATGGGTAGGGTAGTTTTGTTCATGGATCTTCAATTGCTATGAAGCATATGCTACTACTTTCCCCTCTTGCATCAACACCGCACGTAATCCATTTAGCGAAGCATCGGTGTATAGGGTGTACTTCAAACCATGAGTAGGTGTGACTAAGATAGGTGCTGATGTTAACCTTGTCTTCAATTCTTGCAATAATTGTTCATACTTATCATTCCAAACAAACTTCTCCCCTTTTCTGGTTAACTTAGTCATCGGTCCAGCCAATTTTGAAAAATCTTGAATGAACCTGCGGTAATATCCCATCAAACCTAAGAAGCTTTGAATTTTTGTAACAGTTGTAAGCTACTTCCAATTCAATACCGCTTCCACTTTTTCAGGGTCAATTGCTATTCCTTCCGTTGAGACGACATGGCCAAAGAACTTGACCTTCTTCGTCAAGAACTCACATTAGCTAAACTTAACGTAGAGTTCATTTCTTCTCAGCATCTTTAAGACAATCCTCAGATGTTCCACACGCTCTACCTCTGATCTAGAGTATACTAGAATGTTATCAACAAATACAACAACGAACTAATCTAAATACTGTCTAAAGACTCTATTCATCAAATCCATAAATGCAACTGGTGCGTTGGTTAAACCAAACGACATCACTGTGAGCTCGAAATGCCCATATCAAGTTCTAAAGGCTATCTTGTGTATGTTAGACTCCTAGATTCTCAACTGATGATATCCAGACCTTAGACGAATCTTGGAGAAATGGGTGGCTCCTCTCAACAGATCAAATAGGTCATCTATTCGAGGCAACATATACTTGTTCTTTATTATTACTTTGTTTAACTTCCTGTAGTCAACACAAAGTCTCATAGATCAATCCTTTTTCTAGAACTTGAGCTCCCCATGGTGATTCACTGGGTCTAATAAATCCCTTTTCATGGAGCTCATCTAGCTATGCCTTCAACTCGTTTAGTCCCACTGGTGTCATTCTACAAGGCAAAATAGCAATGGGGCCAGTGCTAGGATGTAACTAAATTTTGAACTCTACCTGTCTGTGTGGTGGTAGTCTAGGTAGGTCATTTGTGAATACATTTGCATAATCTTGTACTATAAATATATCCTATGTTTCTCTAGATTTTTCAACATCCTCATCTAACAACTATTTGAAGTCTTCTTTTTGTTTTAAACAATGTAACATAGCTACCATAGGACTCCTTGGTAATCTTTGCATATCCCCATCTATTTTAAGCACATCTTTGGAAGGCAATGTCACAGTCACCCTCCACTTTTGACAGTTTATCTTGGCTTGATATAAGGTAAACCAATTCATACCTAATATGACATCATACCCATGAAAAGGAAGTGTTTATAGATTAGTCAAAATTTGTTTATCTCCAAAACTAAGGTCATATCTACAATATCTCATAGAGTTTACTATCTCTCCTATGGGTGTAGATACATTTTATGTCACATGTAATGGGTTTGTCACCAATTGTAATCTATTTACTAAACATTCAAAAATGAAGGATAGGGTAGCACCAAAGTTAAACAAGACTTTTACAGCAACATTAAACAAAATGAAAATACCTTCCACTATTGGTGCATAATCAACCTAGGCATTAGCAGCATAGAGTCGAACTTGGTTTTGTCCTCACACCTGATTTTGGTTTTGCCCCTGATTTTGCTGTGCTTGATGTCCCTGTTATGGATGACCATCCTAAAAAGGAGCCAGAGCTCTATCAGGGCAGTTCTTGGTAATATGTCCCCTCTAGAGGCATAAGAAGCGCAATCCTTGCTTTTTTGCTTGCTTCCTCTGCTCAGCCCTAGCATTTTCAGTTTGTGTCTGCTGGTTCGGTGGCCTGTTATGATTATGTGCCTGATTCTAATTTTGAGGCACTTAGTACCCAACTTGCTTGTTCTACCTTTTTGTGAGGTTCTTGCCGCTTGTTCCAATTGTGACATCTTCTGTCTGTTCTTCAAGATTTGCTCATACTCAAGATCTAACTCAATCAACTATGCCCTTTCTACTGTTTCCTTAAGGGTGGTTAATCTCAAAGGATGTATTATTTTTCTTATTTCTACCTTCATTCCTTTGGTGAACCTGTCTACCTTGGACTACTCATCCCTAACCAGTTTCGAGGTAAACTTCGACAGTTCATTAAATTTCTATTCGTACTCGACAACAGTCATATTCTTTTGTGTTCGTTAAATGAACTCTAACTGTATCTATCTTGTCTTTGCCATTGAAGAAGTGTGGATAGAGCTGAGTTTTAAACTGTTCCCAAGTCATAGTAGACATATATGTAGTAGGATCATTCATAACCATCTCCCACCAATGCTAAGCAAGTCCCTCAAACTGGTGCATTGCTAATGTGACTCTCCTGGTGCCTGTTGCCCCTAGGGCATTCAAATGCTTGTCCATTGCAGTAAACCACTTATCTACAACTACATGATCAGCCGGACCCTCAAAAGTACTAGGTAGTAACTTCTAGAATTCTACCAACAAGTTCTTTTGTTCTATATCATCTACAATTGGTCGATCCCGTGCCATTAGACCATTAGGTAACAAAGCTAGATGAACTTGGGGCTGAGGTTGTGCTTGTGGTCATGGTTGTATTAGTGGTTGGTTCTGCATCTATGCAAGGTTCCTTATGATCTGTGCCACTACTTGCTAAGCAAATTCAGTTATCATATCTGTAGTCAACACCCTCCCAACTGGAACTGCTGCCACTGGCACTCTCTCTGCCTAAATTCATCGGTATTTTCATCTCTCATACTGTTACTCCTTGTTCTTACCATTATCTACACGCCGAAAGTTATTTTAATATCCATTAGTTCGACATGTTATCAAATAATAGAAATTTCAATATTCAAACAGAATCATAATCTAATGCCAATTCAATCTGAGTTACACAAACCCTTTTATCTCATAATCTAGATACTAAATGCTTTTGTAACTTGTGATAAGTGTCATCTTTCATATCTTTATTCATAATTGTGATCCTATTGTCAGAATGACTTTTATCGCATCATGTGTGCTATCATGACTCTAGGTTTACGTCTCTAAGTTCTTGGCTGGTTCTATGGCCTATTAGTTTATGCTTCTGAGTTTGAAATTTGAACTCTTCTAGCCCTCATGTTTGTTTTGGATACAGGATTTTTTATTTCATATAACAGTATTCAAAATCATAACATCAGGTAACATGCAAATAACCATTCAATCAATCACAAAACTCACATTAGCATAGCGAGATTTCTAAGCTTCCATCTGTACCTCTGAGTTCAAGAGTCTCATACCACTCTTGCCCAGTGAAACTTCCACTCAGAAATCTTACCACACCCAAACAATTTCACAAATGTCTCGATGACCAAAGTCTCCCAAGTCCCATTATACTTGACAGTCCCATACCAGCCAAGCATAGGAAAACAAGTTGTTCCAAAGTCACTGACCATTCACCAATCATAGTCCATCAATCTCCAAGTCCTAGATTCTTCCATATTCCAAATTCCTAAGCGTCCCTTACCATGTAGAAACTAGAAATAAAGGATCATCCCAATCTTGTGTCTTGACCAAACAAGTGTTTTATTATTCACACATTTTTAGTTTCTAACTCATGTCCTAAAAGTTTTATTCATGATCCATTGCACCTCTTTGGCAACACCCAAGTGTTTACTTATGGTCTCTTTTCCTAGACCTAAGGTCTCTATAGTATGATGAGCATTTTTTTTTGTTAAACCTACAATCATCATCAACTTTAGGTACTACCATTGGTGTCTGAATACACATCATAATCTAGTACCTTGTGGTCTAAGCTCTCATCTTGCCCTTGGCATCCATTGCCTAGGCTCCTTCTATCTTTAGTAATATCTAGATTAGTACTTTATAGCCTAAGCTCTCATCCAGCCCAGTAACCTATTGGCTAAGCTCTGACATGACCTTTGGTATCAGAGTAACCATCTCGTTTTGGCCTAACAACCACTACCTATGCTTGGATGCCAATTTTGTAACACCCCAATTTTTGGTCCTTTGTTTTTGTAACATCTATAATGCATGGAGAGACACGCCATTAAATGTCAACACAAATATCATCTGTGGAGAACCAAAATGTTACTTTTCTTACATTCAATTCTTATTAAATGCCATCTAGACATACTAGAACTCATATAAATAAATAATCAAACTCTTGGACTCACCAAAGAGTAACACATGGAAACATGCAACGATTATCAATATGCAACACCCCAATCCCCTAGAGACAGGTTTAAACTCAACCACAATGCCAGTTGGGTCCTATGTTACATTTTTAAGTACAAAACTTGCATCTCAATTCCTTTATTCTAACGCTTATTGAAATACTCATAAATTCACTTCCAATGAGTTTAATTTTCAACAAGATAATACAAGTTAATAAAGGAAAACTTCAAACTCTTCGTTTATTCAAAATAAAATGAAGAAATACATTATTGAATTCATATAATCAAAAGAAAGAGTACGTAACTCTAAAATTTAAAAAAATTCAGCAGAAGTCTTTATTCAAAATTTGGGCAATATGCTCTTACATAGAAACTTTCTAAAAGTAGACTTTCTAATTCCTTAGCAAGCTCGATCATGCATTTCAATTTCCTGAAAAATAAAAGAAAGGGGTGAGCACATAGCCCAGTGGATCATTCGTAAAAAACTAAGTTGCTATTTCAAATCAATAGCACATCCATATTCAAATACTTTCATACATTATCCAAATTCAAATAGTTTCATACATTAAGTGATTCAAGCAACTTTTTGGTTATAGTTGACGTTAAGACTAAAAGGGGTTCTACTCCCTTGATGTTTTTAATTTAGATACCTCTCTTTAGGGTGGAAAGACATTTCTTTGTCACTTTCCATTGGATTCTACATACCAAGTATTCTTTAGTTTCGTATACATGACACCCATATAGGTCACTATGACAATACATGGTTTTTATCTTCACTTTCTTATGTTTATGATTGCATAATCATGAAAGAAATTCAGAGTATAAATTTTAAAATTTTAAAGAACCAAGAAAGCATGAAATCATCACATAGCATGCTTGAAACGTTGAATTAAATCTTAAACACGGATTCTAAGTTTGGCATGCTCTCATGAGTAATTAAAACATAAAACATGCTAAACTAAAATTAAAATATGATTAAACATGCTGAAACTATAATAAGACATGCTGAAAATTAGAATTTAAACAAACATGAACATGCTAGAAATTCAAAATAGCAAAGTAGAGGTTTAAGAAATCCCCTCCACCTTAATTCGAGTTTCTTTGTAGAATCTGGCAGAGGTTCCCCTTATCCACCACTTTTACAACTTCTAATCACCAACAAAAATACTTCAAAAACTCTCTAAAACACTAAAATAAGAACTTCTCATACAAGAAAGAAAGGAGAGTGAGAAGTGGTGCCAAGAAGAAGGCAAGAACAAACAAAGAGGGAAGTGTCAACTGTCTATTTTGGGATGAGATGAAAGTGAGCAAGGGGGTTTATATAGATGTTGATGAGAGCATATGGGACGTCCTAGGGCAGCCTTGGGTAGCTTGGGCAGCTCACAAAAATTTGGGCAAGTTTCTATACATGAAGGGGATGGTTTGCATAAAGAGGGCAAGTGTGCTCATGGTGGGCAAGTGGGACCACTATGACTTTCTAATTTAAGTGTAAGCAAAATCTTTGAACCTTATTTGTTTCTTTTATATGTGTGAACACAATTAAAGGTTTAAAATACATTCTAATCTCTCTTGGATGTCCTCTATTAGTAGGGAAACATTCTAATATGATTGATAAAATCAAATAAGTTTCTAATATGGGCACACATAAACAAAGCTTTGGAATGTTTCTTATTTTTCTTGGATTCTCTCCCTTTTTGGCTCCACATGTGAGTATGCGGCAAGTTTTTATTGATTTTTTTCTAGGTGGAGGAATCTTTTATATCTCTTTAAATCAACCACTCTCATTAAACTTCTATCTTGGGTTTGTCACATGTGTGCCCACACACACACTTATGAGACATTTTATATGTAACCTTAGTATACATGATCATTTATCTTGGCACATGGGAGCATTCTTCACGATTTCAAATAATGGATATGTCTCATGGAGTTTAAGGTAGGATAGGGTGCACATGATCATGGTGTTCTACCCACGTGATTCGCACATGTTAGGGGTGGCCATGACTTTATGGGTTCACAAAAATCAAATAAAAATTAATATATCCTTATTTGCATGAAAATATAATTTATATCCTATAGTTTTGGAATCACATGAACTTAGTGCGCATTTTAAGGTATGGTTTTGCCCTAGGTGATTTTCTTTTAAAAACTTTCCTTCTTTAAGACCCACTGAGGTCACTAAGCAAATGAAAATTCAAATCTTGGCCAATTGTTCTGATTTTTGGATATGTCATTCATTTTGTTAGTTCATGTCATTCCATTTCGTTTTGGATCATTTTGATCTCCTAAAGTACCCTAAATGATAATTCTTTTTAATTTGGACCCCCTAAAGGGCATTTGGCAAATGAAAACCTTAACCTCGACCAATTGTTCTAATTTTTGGATATGTTGCCCCATTAGTTGGTTCATGTCACCTTACTTCATTTTGCACCCAATTTCACTAAATTTATCTTGAATTTTTTTTAATTAAATACAAAGTTTTCAGGGTATTACAACCTACCCTCCTTAGAAAAATTTTGTCCTCGAAATTTGTACATAACTAAGGATTTTTAGTGAATAGATGTGGATACTTGGTCTTCATCTCACTTTTGAGTTCCTAGGTAGCTTCTTCCACCCCGTGATGTTTCTACAGTACCTTGACTAACGGGATATCCTTTGTTTGTAGACTCTGTACTTTATGGTCAAGAATTCTAACTTGTGTTTCCTCGAAAGTAGTATCACCTTGAATATTCATTTCTTCCTAGTGGATGATGTGAGAGGGGTCAGGTTCGTACTTTCTCCCATTTCCTCTAATGTCTAAGACACAAGAGCTCAACATAGATTCTAGTATCTGGGTAACTCTCTCAAACTTACTGACTTGATTTGTGGATCTAGTTGGCAAAAATTAGCCACTTTAGTGAGATGATCTACAATTTCTAATACAGTGTTTTCTCCCCAAGTCTTAGGGTATCCTCAGCATCTAACCTCAGGTCAGTATGCTTATCTTATTCAATTTCCTATGTTAGGCTTGTGAGTAATTGGTCTTACCTTTGTTCACCCTTGATCTGATTGGAAAAGATCTAGTGGGCAAGACATGTTGTAGAGATAGGTTCATTTTTCATTTATGGTCATACCCAGCCTCGAAGGTTTTCAATCTATTTGAAGTTCAAAGTTTCTTTGTCACACCCTACCTCCATCTCAGTGGACTCGACCACATGGCAGGCCTCGGGTAATTACTAACACTTTCTATAACCTGACATTCTATTTTGAACCTTCAAAATGTAACAACAAGGATTCTTAAGGGAATAAATTTCATTTATTGAAAAGTATAGGTACAAAACCTTATCAAAGCTTAAAACTCATAAATGCTAACATATAACAATTTTAAATAAAGGTTTAATCAAGTTCTCCTAATATTTATTTTTATACTAGGGTCTCTAGGGTAGGTCATGATCTTCTTGAGCCTCAATAGCAAACATTCGAGCCTGGTTTTGCCCATGACCCTGATTTTATCCATGGTTGGCATTCTGCTATTGTTTCTACCCTGACAATGATCGTTTTTACCTCCACCCTGAGTGTTTGTGGCTGAGGAGCCTAAGCGGGTGTAGTTGGACAGTTTCTTGCCAAATGACCCTTCTGCCTGCACACATAGCACAGTCCATGCTTCGTCACCTGTTCTTTTAGTTAATCTTTATTTTGCCCATGTTTCTGAATTTGTGGTGTTTTTCCACAACTCTTATTCTTTTTCTGAGCCTCTGGGTTCTCTGTTTGATTACTAGGCCTCTCATTCTTACCTCTCAACCTCTGTTCCAAGTTGAGTTCTTGTTCTAGTGTTACAACCTTTTCGATGATGTCTTTGTAAGTCTTTCGGCTTAGAATTTTCACTATCTTTCAGATCTCCATCTTGAGACCCTGTGCAAATCTATTAGCCTTTCGTTTTTCTTCCTTCATCAGATCTGGGGAGCATTTAGCTAGTTTGGTGGACTTCCTTTCATATTCAGCTACAGTCATGTCCCTCTGATTCAATCGAACAAAATCCTCTTGTAGCTTGCTCAAGGTTTCCTCTGGAAAGAACTTTTCGTAAAAGATTTATGTGAAGTTCTCCCAGCGCATGGCATCCACATTTGTATAAGGATCCATCCTCCTCATACGCCACCAACTTTTGGCTAGTCCTTTGAAGTGGTGCGTGGCCAATGCCACCTGTCTCAACCCAGTTACTTTTAGTACATTGAGAATTTCCTCAATCTCTTGGTACCAGTGGTCTGTTGAGATGTAATCTATAGTCCCATCAAATGAAGGAAGATGGAGCTTCTATAGCTCTATCAACATCTTCGTCTATTGCTCATGCTCCAAACCCTCCTGAGTCCTCTAACGTTCGGGATCTTGGGCCACAGGTGCTAGCTGTTGAACCTGGACGGGTTTAGGTACTTGAGGTTTGGAGCCAGCTGAGGGATTATTTTTGAAAGTGCCCTCAATAGCTGATCCAGCACATTTTGTGACATCTCATTCATCATAGCCTCTATTCGTGCCTCCATCCAAACAAGCAATTCTTATTCTTGTTGCTCAGTTTCATCAGAAGTGGTGGATGGAGTAGCATACCTTCCTGTCCCAACCATCGTCTACAAATTGAGTAGGTTGTCAGTATTTGCCTCGCAAATGTTCGTACTATCATGACTCTAGATTCATGCTCTAAGTTCTCGATTTGTTCAGTGGCCCAAAGGTTTTACTTCTAGGTTCTTTTCATACATGGGTAGAGGATTTGGTCTCAAAGCAATTAAATATGATAGCATACACATCAAACAATCATACAATTAAGCTAGCACAACAAGATTCCAAGTTTTCACCTAAGCTTTCAGGTTCAAGTGTCTCATACCACTCTACCCCTTCTAGTTAGGCTTCTGTAATACCCTGGAAACTCTGTACTCAATGAAATAAGAACTATTACCCTTTCAGTGAAATTTGAGTACAGAACGAATCTAGCCTCATTTTAGGGCCAAATTAAGAGAACTC
>JAJIYU010009112.1:0-17329 GCA_030144865.1 Tinospora cordifolia | reverse complement strand
CAATTTCAATCATTTTTCATGCAAGGAATACAGTTAAGACAACAACTAAGTCAAACTACTCACCTCGGGTCCCGTGCACCGATGTCCCCTCGACACTCGGCCCAGTCCCGCGATATACGCTCAAATCTGCATTATATTAACTAGATTTCAATTCCTCATGAAACGCTGCTTAATTCGGTCTTACTATTCAAACGATCTCAGTCAATTCGAAATCGAATCGGTCAAACCTAGTCAACTGGTCAAACTTGGTCAAACTCGGTCAACCTTGTCAGATTTGGTCAACATTGGTCAATTTGGGTCAATTTGGTTAAAATCAAGTCAATTGGGTCAAAATTTCTAATTTTTCAACACTTAGTTAATCTTAAGCCTTTTAGTCTAATTTGCGCAGTAACTTTGTCGATTTTCTTGCGATCAATCCAACCGTTGAATTTACGCGAAAACTTTCCAGATTTTATTTAGACCCTTCAAATATTCACTAGCATTTTATATTTCTATTTTTGGATATCATTTGGTAAGTTTTCCAACTGAAATAACAGGAACCTTCAATTCTGGATTTTCCTTTCTATCTTTAGAGTGGAGTTCCCGAATTTTCTGTGATATATCCGACCGTTGGATTTGAGTGAAAATTTTCAGATTTGATCTAAATCATTCAAGTGTTCCCCGAAATTTTTGTTTCACATTTTCTGACCTCATTTACTATAGTTTTTGAGTAGAATCGTAGAGATGCTCAAATCTGGTCCTATTTGTTCTATCTGCGCAGCAGGACTTCACCATTTTTCTGTTGTCGTTCCGTATATCGGATTTGCACAATATTTTCCAGTTATGATCTACACTTCCTAAGGTATCTCCAGAATTTTATTTCATGAATTTTGGACCCCGTTTAATATGTGTTCCAAGGGTGATATCAGGAAATTTTGGTTTTCCGGATTGCAAATGACAGACACTCAAAAGGCAGCTTATTTAACCCCCTTAGACTATCTATTTGAAACCAAATTTTTACACAACACTCTTAGTTGTTTTATAAATGCATCCTCCAAATTTCAGGCAAATCAGACATCTCTAAGTATTTTTTAAAAATTCGTAACTGAGAGCACAAAATCATGGTATTTCTGTAGATTTTTCGAAAAATTTCTAAGTATCGGATTAGCATGTTCGGCAGCCTACTTCGACACCATTTTTGACATGGTTCAAGTGCTCATTAGCTATTCTTCACAAAATAGAAAATGAATTAGACATAACAAGCTTCGAAAAGAGTCATATTACCTGAAAATCGGAGTTCGGATGAGTGAGATATCAGCTTCGCAAAACTGGACAAACTCAATGGTTTGATTTTTCTGGGTTTCACAGTGACGAACAGCCCCCCCTTCGACGCTATTTTCAACATGTTTCAAGAGATCATTAGGTATTTCTCATAAAATGAAAGTTGAAGTACACATTATAAGCTTCAAAACGAGCTATGGTACCTCAAGATCGGAGTTCGGACGAGTGAGATATCGGCCTTGCAAATCTCGGACAGCACAGGTTTTTTGGGTTTCTGCAGTCGCGGACAGCAAAATTTGTGGCCGTTTTTGCTCCAAATGGTCCGTGTTCGTGATCAATGGTTTTTACCTTTTTGAAGAGCGTATAAAGAGCTTTCCGAAGACTCTAAAATCACTCAAAACGGAGTCCGAATGAGAAAGATATGAGAGGTAGAAAATGACTTGCTCAAGCTGGAAATTTGCAGTAATGGTGTGGGTGGGTTGTTTGAAGGTAACTTTTGCAGCCCTTCTACCAGTTCGTGGCCCTCTTTTCTTGCTTCAATTATTGCCCAACATGCTGAGAATTCAGAGGTTGGTTGGTGGTTACATCAGAGGGCAAAACAAGGAGCAAAAACTATGGGAGAAGATGGTGGTTTTCTGACATTTCTAATATTATTTAGCTGAAAAGAAGGAAAAAGGAAGAGGGGCAGGCGGGCTGGGCTGTGCGCCCAGCCCGGCCCACATGGGCCTGGGTAGTCCAGGCCCACATGGACCTGGGTAGTCCAGGCCCACATGGGCCTGGGTAGTCCAGGCCCATGTGCCTGGGCCGCCCAGGCCCCTCTTTTTGATTTTTGATTGATTGATTTTTTTTTCATCCCCTTTTATATATATATATATATATATATATATATATATATATCTCAAAGTATAGTATGTACTATTACACAATCAATGAAGAACATATCTCCTTTATTTAATTCAAAGTTTTAACATTCTCCATTATATCCATTTATCATATTATAGAAAAACACACACATATAAGTCATTTACAAAAAATTAATTTATAAAACCACAGAATTCTAACAAAGCAACTATTGAAAAAGACATTCAATTAACATTCACATTATCGATATGTTGTCCACTAGAATCTTCAAGAAAATCTAAACTTTCAAGATTTGTCATTCTCGTTGGTATTTCTATTATGAGAGTTGTCAACGTCAACTATATTCGTCTCAACATTTTTTCCTTTATATATCTTTAATTGAGGCATGATAAAGGTCAACAAAATGCTTAAAAGTATGACAAGTATGAGCCAATGCCTTTCATTCAACATCCATAACATATATTCATATTTTCTTTTGTACATTTATTTTGTAAACCTTTGCCCTTTTCTTGCCTTCTAACTTCATATTTATTCAAATTCCTTTGAAACTATGATATTGAGGATTACTCCTACCTTGGCCTCTGCCATATGTTCTTCTCCGTTTATTGTAATGATTATGTCCATGTTCATGTTGATAAACACAAATTGAGGCAACATTCTTTTTAGAGAATGGTGCAATACCAATTAGAAAAGAATCATAAATTTTCAATAAGAACTCACTATTATGTTCAATTGCTAAAAGACATTAGACCAATTCAAAACATTTGGTGAATTAACTTTTTTTATATTGTTGTTACAAGAGCTATTTTCCGCATGAATTCTAGTGAAAGTGTTTTTCAACCATATCACCCATACCTATTTCTTCTCCATGTAGCTTCAAACGGGGGCTAATTTTGGATAAGGTAGACTTATATTCAATGATTGTTTTGAAGTCTTACAACTCAAACACATCCATTCAAGCTGTGTTTTTAGCAAATGACCATTTTTTTAGTTGTCAAATCTCTTGTTCAAATTATTCCAAAGGACAAAAGGGCCCTTAATAGTGAGATATTCACTTTTATACTTTCATGGAGATGTTACAAAGGAATATTAAAGCCTTCACTTTTATTCTTTCATAGAGATGTTGCCTTCACACGATCTTTTACGGATGCTTGATGTCCTTCCTGAATAATATCACATATATTTCGCTTTTAAACTTTTCTTCTTGAATTATGTTACCCAGGTCATTGGAAAACACTTTAGATCATTGGGAAATCTTGGTTACATGCATACATTGTAGGGTACATTCACGAATTGCATGCATGTGCATGAAATTGGTAGCCATGTTATGTATTGTGCGTTGGATAGTCTTTTGCATAAGTTGTACATCATTAAAAACCCATGTATACATCAATACTAGCAAGGAGGCTTGCTTGAAATTGAGGTTTAAACATGTACGATGACTTAGGTTAGGGCAAGGGACACTAGTATGCAAAAAATGACAGGCTTATGTGCATATAATTGAGAATAAGTCATGGTTTTTTATGCAAAATATGCAGGTTGCCCATGGATGAATGCTTGATAACCTTAAACATGCTCAAGACAACCTTCCATAGTCATAAATCATGACTCTTCAATGTTGGGATATGCATTGGCCAAATCCAAAAAGTGAAATAGCGATAATAGTGCACTAAAAATAGTGAACCATGTACTATTTACATCATCGAGCCCTAAATTGTAGAATTGGATAAATTAAGACTTAGAAAATAATGAAACATCTTAAAACAACAAAATACTATTTTTAAATATTTTAGGTAAAAAAATTCTAAAGGTTGGGTCACCATCTGAAAATTGAGAAAAAATCGACCATAAATATTAGGTGCAAGTGATTTTTACTCTCATCCATATTTTATTAATTTTAATTAACAAATATAATTTAATTTTAATATTGCCCTTCATGAAATTAAGTCTATGTTAGTGTGCTTTTGTTTAAATGATTGTGTTATATGACTTTGTGTGATTGTCGTGAGAATGTCTCTATTAGGCTTTATTATTTGCATGATTATGTGTTATTTTAATTATACCATGTTATATTAAGATCCAATATTGATGATACTGAATAATGTTGAGCATGCCCAATTTAGAAGTTTTTGAATGAGCACACTACATCCATATTTTATCATTGTGCATTTTCTCCATAGCTAGAAAGACTTGGCATAATGCATCTGTATTTGACCATTGTGGGCAGAATCCTTACTTAACGGTTGAGTCTTAGGATCATGAAGGGGATCAATTTATGAATTTTGTCTTGATTTTAATTGCACATGATCCCTTCTTAAGAGGTGTCCCTTATTGTCTAGGGCCATCTTAGCAAGTATCCCCAGACTAAACCTTGGACTAATGGATGTTACATCCAAGATAGAAAAATAGTAGCGATAGTCCTTTCGATCTTAACATGAACAAGTAAACAATGAACTATGTAAAACACCTAATGATTGAAAGTGTGTGTATGTTTATTATTTTGGTTGACATAATCCTTGAGATGCATTAAATCGATCCAGGTTCCTCTAAGCTCACCCTTTCACAAATTTTTTTGGTTCCTACTGAGTTGTAAACATATGCTGATCCAAAGCAATAGATGATTCGTTCACCCCACTAATGAGGCCCTGTAGGAGTCTCTATTTAGGTTGGGCAAATGAGCCCTTAGGAGAATTGAGTCATATAATTAGTTCAGTAGTTCATATCTTTTTCTTATTCCAATTACTTTTGTAATGCCTAGTGGCCCAAAAACAATGATCTAAGTCATTGGGTTGATACTTATCATGATGCAAATAATATGTTAGGACATGTTCGTTCTTTTAATTATATCAGTTTTTTTATTATCTTTAACTTGTTATGATGGTTAGGACCTTCGCCATATGGTATAATGTATCATTATACATGTGGATGATGGTCATGGAATCTTACATGTTGAACTTGATACATTACTAATTACATGGTCATGTAATGGCTAGGGTATTGTGAATGTTGATGTGGCATCATAATTAGAGATACAAGGTTTAGGGAATGTAATCGATAGTATTGTTAAATATAGCATTTTGTCTCTTAATGCACCTTGTTTGCTAAATAAAATGATTATTTAAAATACTTGAGGGCATTTTTATAATTTTGCTAGGTGCAAAGATGGCTGAGAGATGTGGAGCCACATGGTGGAATTAGAGATTAGGCAATAAGTTTGAGGGAAAACTTTCAAAGAATAACTTTATGTTCTAGGGAAAGAACCTTGGTTAGAGTGATAATTGTTGCCAAGGACAATATAGTAGATCATTAAATAAAGGCTTTAGAACATAGGTCAAAGACTATAATGTTTGAAAAAAGAGAACACTTGATCAAGTGGATTTTGGATACCTGATTTATATGTGGAATGGGACATATAAGAATTTAGGGATATTTAGGGATCCTAGACTTAGAGATAGAGAAGTTCATATTTGGTGAATCATTGATGACTTTGGAATAACTTGTTGTTCTATGCTTAGTTGGTAGAGGACAAGTGGGAGCTTGAAAGGCCTTAGTCATCTAAATATTAGCATAATTTTATACGTTTAGTGGGATTCTTAGGGGAAATTTATATCACTAGGGAAGGGTGGCATGAGGAGCTCGAACTTGGAGGTATAAATTGAAGCTTAGGAGTTTCTTTATGCTAGCGTGTAATTGTTTGATTGGTTGATTGTATGCTTGTATGACGATTATTACTACAATATTCATATTATCATGAGTGTCATGAGCTAAACCCAAATCTTGTACTTAGAAACATCAAAGGATCTAGAAAATCATTAAATAAAACTTAAAAGAATAAACTTAAGTCACATGGACATTAGGAACTTAGAGACATGAACCTAAAGTCGTATTAAATTGTTTTTTTTTTAATTTAACTTATAAAATGTTACTAACGGCCTGCCATGTAGATGAATCCCCGAGAAAACAAAAATCGCATCTTATTCATAGAGAATTTCTAGTTAGATTATTGCTACAACAAAAAATTTCTTATACAATATAATATGGAGAATCATAACAACAGAAATAGATGACTTGATGGTAAAAACATGGAGGATAAGCCTAGAGAACACATGCTTAACAGAGCAAGACGCATGTTGAGATTTTATGAAGGCTTGAAGCCAAAAGCCAAACAAAGATTCTCACCATATGAGTGTGTAACCATACAAAAGATCATCCTTAAGGCACTACAAATTGAGGCAGAGTTGTCTATAAAGAAAAAGAAGCAACTAAAAATGTGAATTAAAATAAGAAAAAAAAATTAGGAAATAATGTTTTAGGATTTATTTATGCATTATGATTATAGGCAGTATGATAGAGTGATGAGTTATTGAGTGTTTAGAAGATAATTTAATTCAAGAATTATGTGTGAAATTTTATGATATTATGGAACAAATAAAGCATGATTTTTGCATCTATGTTGGAAATTGAATTTGATGATACTATTTGGTTGAATTATGAATATTAATTTAGTCATATGGTTTTTGCCGATGGGTAAGACCCAAAAATAGCATGACTCAAGTCATCATTTGCCAAATAGGTTGATCATGAGAGGTGCCACTTAAGAAGATACTGTTGCTATTGTTGAGGCCTAGATAAGGGCAGTGTTGACTCTTGAGTTACTGACAAAGATCACCACAAGAGTTATTTAGCAAAGCATGAAATTGAATTTTGAATATCATCAAATTCACAACGAAATTGATTTTGATGATACTGTTTGGTTGAATTATGAATATTGATTGATTGAATTATGAATATTGATTTAGTCATATGGTTTTTATAGATGGGTAAGACCCAAGAAAAGTGTGACTCAAGTTATCATTTGCCAGACAAGTTGATTGTGAAGAGGTGCCACTTAGGAAGATATTGTTGCTACTATTGGGGCATAGATAAAGGCAATGTTGACTCTTGAGTTACTTACAAATATCACTATGAGAGTTATTAAGTAAAGCGGTCATGAAGGCCTTGCCACAAATACATCCATTGGTAGTGCCATAGCTATAGATGCAAATTCACCCTCAATGCAAATATTGATTTAGCAACAGGCACCTTCACTTGAGACTCCAATTTGTCGCCAGGCACATGATGACATTATGAAGGAACAGTAGAGAGCTCTATTGATGGAGTTTCAAAAGGTTTGTGCATTTAAGTTTGAGGGCAAACTTGACCATTTGGTCGCAAATAACTAGTTCTAGGAGATAGAAGAACACTTAGATGGTTTGGGGGTAACTGGTTCCCGTAAGGTAGCTCTAGTAGTACATCAATTCATAGGGTTGAATATGAAGTAGATCCTAATTGGTAGAGAATTATGAAGGTAGATCCTAATACAAAATTGACATAAGCGAGTTAAGAGAAATTTAAGGAACTATTTTATGATAAGTTTTTCCTAGAGACTACTTTGAGGCAGCTATAGTTAGAGTCTATCAAATTGAGATAAAGGAATATGACAGTGGCCGAATATGAAGCCAAGTTCATAGAGTTGTCTAAATTTATACATGAGTTGGTATTAAGATGAGTTGGTATTGAAGGTTTGAGGATACAAATCAAGAAAGAGGTTGTACTTCTGGGCCTATGAAACACAAAGAGATTGTAGAGAAGGCATTTCTAGTATAATGAGAGTTAATTTTGAACAGAGACTGCAGAACAAAAATAAGAGGCCAATTACACACAAAGACACTAGTAGGGGCCAAAAGAGGTAGAATAGAGAGGCTGGCGGTCATACATAGTAGAATTAAGTGAATATTAGGCCATAGGAACCTAGGTTTTAACCTAAAAGGTAGTTGAGACTACAGACACAATAGTTTCATGCCAAGGTTGAGCAAGAGCAGGCTAGGAAGCAAGGTTAATGTTACTTGCACAACTAAAAAGGGCACCTAGCTTGATAGTGTTAGACTTAGGCACCATAGCCATAGCCATAGCCATAGGTTTAGAATAATGAGTAAGGTTGAAATTAGAGTGGATGTTCTTTGTTGCAACCACATTAATAACAACCTCAACCACAACAACAACAATAGTAGTAGCAAGGGAAAAATCAAAATAAGCACGAAATCAAACTAGAGATTATGTAGTTGTTGACATTTAAAGAGAATAAGCACGACCATGGAAGGTCTATTTCCATTGTTTAATGTTGCTATGAGGATAATACTTGATTTGGTGTTACTCATTCATTTATACATAAGGGTTTAGTGAAAAGGTTATAACTAGTTATGATTTCACTTCTGACTCCACTACCTGTAGCCACATTAATAAAGACATTTGTAACAACTCAAAAAGGTTGTAACTAAGAGTTGAGATTTAAGGATAAACTAGTTATAGCAGACTTATGTGTTTTACTTTTCTATATATATGATGTGATATTGGGTATGGACTGATTGACATAGTATTAAGCGCAGATTGATTGTCAAAAATAGAGAGTTACACTTACTACCCTTAGCAGGGTTAGTGAAGGTCTATGGGGATGTGCAGAGGCTACTGAGGAATTTAATGGTAGCCATGATGTATAATATATTGGAGGTACAATTAGGGATACGAGATATCATGGTGCTTAAAGATTATGTTGATGTCTTCCCAAATGACTTACCGAAATCAACAATAGAGAGAAGTAGAATTCAATACTGAAGTTTATCTAAGGACTAATTCTAAAGTCATTACACCATATAGAATGACTCTAATTGACTTGATAGAGTTAAAGACTCAACTAAATGAGCTCATGGGAAAGGGTTCCTTCAATCTAGTGAATCATCCTATGGAGCTCCACATTCGTTTGTCAAAAAGAAAGATAAATCCATGAGGTTGTATGCAAACCACGGGAAGCTTAGCCATGTCATACTAAACAACAAATATCCATTATCAAGGATTCGTGACCTTTTTTATTAGTTGCGGGGAGCTACACATTTTTGTAAGATTGATCTAAGTAAGATTAATGTATCATCAGCTATATCTCATGGAATTAAATATTCAAAAGATAACATTTAGTTTTAAATATGATCACTTTAGTTCATAGTAATGATGTTTGTTTCGAGTAATACATTGAGAACATTCATGGATCTAATGAACAGAGTATTCAAGTATTACTTGAATTAGCTTGTAGTGGTATTTGTAGATGACATTCTAGTTTATTTGAAGTCTGAAGTAGAACATGTGGAGCACTTAAAGACTATATTAGAGATTCTCAAAAATCATCAACTATATGTCAAGTTTCAGTAAATTCTAGATGAAGATGGTTAACTTTATTAGCCATGTTATTTTTGTAGATGGGATATCAATTGATCTAGAAAAGGTAAAGCTATTCATGAACTAGAAGAACCCAATATGGTTAGCAACATCAAAAGTTTCTTGGTGTGGGCAGGATATTATAGATGCTTCATATAGGACTTCTCTAAGTTTAGTTGAATCCATGACTAAGCTAACCAAGAAACAAGTCAAGTTTGTTTGTATGATAGAAGTGAGATCGCATTATTGGAATTGATTAAGTGATTGCTTTGACTCTTATCTTCATTACCCCACCATTGAAGTTGTTGTGTACTCTATACAAATGCCTCGAGGAGTGGCTAATGGCTTGTGATGTTGATGCACGATGGTAAAGTTGTTGCATATGCATATTGACAACTAAAGATATATGAACAAATTACTCAACTCACAACTTTGAGTTAGCAATATTGTTTTTTACCTGAAGATAAGGAGACACTACCTATATGGAGAAAAATTAACTTATACTCAGATCATAAACGTCTAAAATACATATATACCTAGAAGCAGTTGAGTCTCAGGCAGATAAGATAGATGAAATTCTTATAAGACTATGATCTTTAGCTTTACAACCATCCAAGGAAGGCAAATGTGGTAGCAAATGCCTTGAGTAGGAAGTTCAATAGGAAAAATGAGGAAAACAATTAGTTGATTGAGATCTATGTAGATACAGAAAAGGCAATTCCATATACCATGGTATGTTAGTCAAATTTACATCTATATATCATAGAGGAACAAATATAAGATAGATACATCTAAAGCTGCTAGAGGGTGTCAAATCAGGCAAACATAGTAACTTCAAAGTAAAAATAGATGACATTATAACACTCTCTTTTGATTCACACTTCTTAGTCCGATTAATTATATTAAAATTGTTGAAATTTGAAAACATCTTTGAATTATTTGAAAAACCTTTTCTACCTTGTAGCAAAAATCATTTAAAAACCTTCAAGTGGAATCGATGTAACACCCCAATCCTCGAGGATTTCAATATGACTTAACCACAAGGCAGGCTGGGCCAGTGTTACTTTACAAGTACACAATTCGACTTTCCATTCCATTTATCCCATGCCTTAAGCAAGAGTACTTAACTCAACATTTATTGAAGAAATTCAATAAGACAATTATACAAGAAATAAAAGGAATTAAATTCAAATCTTTATTGATTTAATAAAATAAGGGACAAGTACATAACTTGAAATAGAAATTTATTTCAGTGGAAGTCTTACATTCTAAGTATTCAAAATTTGGACTACAAGTCCTTACATCAAAGTAAACGAAAAAAATTTCTAAAAACTAGCATTCTAATTCTTTAGCATGCATCATCATGTGTTTAATTTCCTGAAAAGATAAGAGAAGAAGGGTGGGCACATAGCCCAGTGGATCTTTTTCAAACAACTACTAATTTAGATTAATAACACATTCAAATTCAAGCACTTGTAAATCATTAGGCGTTTCAAACAATATTTTGTTTACAATTGTAAAGTTGACTGAAAGGGTTTCAAAGCCCTTGATGTTCTTTATCAAAATAGCTACTTGAGTGAAAAGGCATTTCTTATGCCAAGTTTCATTGGACTTAGGGCTTAACCCATATTCCAAGTATTTTGGAACATCACCCATGTGAACTAATCACATGTAAAGAACACTCACAATGACCCTCATGTTCACTGTGGCAGTACGTGATTTTTAATCTCAACAACTTTCAGTAAATCTCATACTCATGAAGCATAAATAAATATTTTTAACATGTTTAACACATAAACATTCAAAGCATGAAAACAAACACATAGTATGCATCATACTTTAAAATAAACCTAAACATGCATAATCTAAGCATGGCATGGTTTTATGATCAACTAACATGACATACATGCAAATCCTAAATTTAAATCATGTTTTCAAAACTAAATATGCATATTAAATTGAAATCAAGCACACATGAACATGGTATTAAACTAAACAAGTAAAACAAAGGTTTGTGAAATCACTTCCACGTTAATTCGAAGATTACTGAAATTTTAGCAAAGTTTTCCCTCTTTAACATGTCTAGCACTCAGAGACAACTCGAGAACACTTAATTAAACACTGAAGCACTCAAGAATAGTTTAAGATCACACAAGAACTAAGGAAGTTGCCAAAAAGAAAGCTAGAGAAAGTCAAGAGGAACTAGTATGATCTTGCTTTAAAACAAAGAAGAATGAGAGCATTAGGGGGGTTCATATAGAGGTTCATGAGCATTAGAGAACGGTTTGGGCATTCTCACACTAGAAAATCTTTCCATTCCTCCATGGGAATGTTTTAGAATGCATAGATTGAGTGTGCACACGGTTTGGAATGTGGGTTCATTTGGTTTCCAATTCCTAGTGTGAACACAAGATATGAGCTTTATTTGATTTCCTATTTATGTGTGAATACAAAAAGGATTTAGAATGCTTACTAATCTTTGTTTGAACATCAATATAGGTGTGATATTGTGAGCAAAGCAACTTTCCAATATGTTTTGGTAATTGATTCATTTTCTTGTACACACCAAATCAACAAGATTTTGCAACCTTCTATTTTGAATTAGAAACTTCTAATCTTGTTTCTAAGTTGTTTAGAAACATTTTTCAGCAACTTCTATCCTTGAATTAAAAATTTCTAATCTTGCTCCTTAGGTGTTTAAAAACATTTTTTGGCAACTTCTATTTTTGGATGAGAAACTTCTAATCTTGTTCCTTGGGTGTTTAGAAACATTTTTCAGCAACTTCTATTCTTGAATTAATTAGAAACTTCTAATTTGGATTATTTGGGACGTCTTTGGGTGTAGAGCATGGTGTATATGATCACATAAGGTGGCACAGTTGATCATGTCATGCTAACATGATCACCCATATGACTTGCACATGCTTAGGGGTGCTCATACATTTTTGGGTGCTCATACATTTTTGGGTCCTCATGAATTTAAAATAAATTTATATTCTCTTGTTTGGCGAGGATTTTAGCACTTTTGGGTTCACATGATTTTAATAAAAATTCATAACTTTCAATTGGCTAGGCTTTCCCCATTTTCTTTCCTAATTTAGATTCCCTTGAAGCATACTAAGTAAATGAACCCTTAATTACGCAAATGAAATGAATTTTGGATGCCTAAACCATTTGAGGTGTTCACTTCATTTCATTTCATTTCGTTACTTTTTCTTAAATTTTACTCCCCTAAGAGGTATTTGAGCTCATTTGGACTTGCTAAAAGATTCTAGAAATGAATTGGTCTTCATTTATCATTTCATTTAGTATAAACTTTTCAAGGTATTACAACCTACCCCCCTTAAAAAGAATTTCATCTTCAAAATTTGTACATGCTCATTCAATAGGTACTTCCTCAAGGGTTTCTAGTAAATGGTTTGGTTCTAACTAATCTAGTAAGCTTAAGGGCTTTATGCCTATGTAACTATCTCTATGACAGGCTCCGCTATTTTTCAAAACTACATGGTTATGGAACTATCTTTTGCTAAACTCAGCAAATTTGGGTTTCTTCTAAATACTTCTACTATAATCCTTAAGTGTTTCATAGGTTTCGTCTCCTATTGCATAGGGTTCTCTTAGCCTACAGACTTGGTCTGTGGATCAAATTGGCATGAAATGAGCCACTCTAGTAAGACAATCCTGTACAACCTACATAGTATCTTCTCCTTTCTGGTTCCTAAACAAACCAATGACGAAGTCCATGGCAACGTTATTCCACTTCCATTCAAGATTAGGGAGTGGTTGTAACATTCCAAAGGATTTTCGGTGTTCTACTTTTACTTATTGACAGGTTAAGTACTTGGAGACATGCTTAGTTGTGTCTTCCTTCATTCTTCTCCACCAATAAGTCTTTCTGAGGTTTTGGTATATCTTGTCCCTATTTGGATGCAGTGTGTACTCGATTTTATGAGCCGCATCCAATATGATCTGCCCACTCTGTCCGTAGATTCTTTCCTCAAGCCTTAAGTGTTCTTAGCATCTAACCTGAGGTCAGTATGCTTATCATATTCAATTTCCTCTATTAGGCTTGTGAGCATTTGTCTTGCCTTTGTTTATCCTCGATCTAACGTAGAAGATCTAGATGGCAATTCATGTTATGGAGATAGGCTCGTCTTTCATTCACACCCAGCCTAAAGTCTTTGGTTAACTAGTATTCTTTTGTAGCATTCCACCTCCGACTTAGTACATGGTAGGCCTTGGGATTGTTGCTTTAAATGACTAACACTTTCTTTTTATTTTTAACATTCAAAACATAGCCAAAAAAGCTCTTAAAGAAATTAAGTTCATTCATTAAAAAAGTTTAGGTACAAAACCTTATTCAAGCCAAAATTCGTAAATACTAACATATAGCAATTTTAAGTAAAGGACTCAACGCCGCTAATTAAATTTAAAACAAGTTCTTCTTTCCTAATATTGTTATTCTAAGGTTTCTAGGATAGGTCTTGATCTTCTTGAGCCTCAACAATAAACACTCTGGCTCGATTCTGCCCACGACCATGATTATACCCTCGGTTGGCATTCTGTTATTGTTGTCTGCCCTAAGAATAATCATTCTAACCTCCTCCTTGAGTATTCTGTGGCTGGGGAGCCTAAGTGAGTGCTGCCAAGCAAGTTTTGCCAAGATGACCCTTCTACGTGCACACCTACCACAGTTTTTGCTTCCTTGCCTATTCTTTTGACTCTTCTTTATTTTCTCCCTATTTCTATGTCTATGGTGCTTTCTCACCACTCTTATTCTTCTTTTGGGCTTCGTGATTTTCTTTTTCTTTCACGAGCCTTTTGTTCTTTTCCCTCAACCGTTGCTCTAGGTTGAGCTCTTATTTAGTGTTAGAGCCTTTTCTAAGATGCCTCTATATGTTTTTAGGCCCAGAGTCTTTAATATCTTCCGGATCTCCATCTCGAGACCTTGTGCAAAATGATTGGCCTTCATACTCTCTTCCCTAATCAGCTTTGGTGAGAATTTGACCAGTTCAGTGAACTTTCTCTCATATTCGACTACAGTCAGGTCCCTCTGATTTAGCCGAACAAATACTTCTTGTAGCTTACTCAGCATCGCTTCAGGAAAAAACTTTTCATAAAAGATCTTCGTGAACTTTTTCTAGCTCATTTCTTCAACATTTGCGTTAGGGTCTATCCCCATCATATGCCACCAACTTCTAGCTAGTCCCTTGAAGTGGTGTGTGGCCAATGCCACCCTTCCTGAACCCGTTACCTTCAGTACATTGAGATGTTCCTCCATCTCCTACTACCAATAATAAGTTGCGATGCAGTCAGTGGTACCATCAAACTGAGGAGGGTGAAGCTTCTATAACTCTATCAGCATCTTCCTCTGTTTATCATGTTCCAAGTTCTTTGGGTAATTTAGAACCTCGAGTATAGGCACCAACTACAGTGCAGGAATTGGTTCAGGTACTGATGGTTGTGGTGCCGCCAGTGGTATCATTTGAGATAATGTCCTCATGATCTGGTCTAAGACCCTTCGAGTAACTTCATTCATCATGTTCTCTATTTGTGCTTCCATACCCATAGGCGTTTCCTGTTCTTGCTGTTCAATTTTGTCAGACGTTGTGACCTTGGTATCTCTTTGATCCAGCCATTATCTACAAGTCAAAACCATTTTAGTATCTAATAAGGTATCACAATGAAAGATGATAATCTAGGGCACACAACCTATCTACCCTTATCTTCGGGATACAAAATGTTTTTCTAGACTTGAGAAGATGGTTGTCTCATCCATGTTCATTGATCAAGTTTATATTCCCTAGCCTTTTGTTTTGTTTGCACTATCATGACTCTAAATTTAAGTCTCTAAGTTCTAAATTTGTTCAATGGCCTATCAGTTTAGGCTTCTAAGTTCTTTTTGTTCTTGGGTACAGGATTTGGTTTCATATAACATACAAATCAAACATGTTTTTCAAACAATCATACAATCAAGCAATTTCACGATAGCATAGCGAAGTTCCAGGCTTCCATCTAAGCTTTCAAGTTCAAGTGTCACATACCATTCTATCCTTTCTACTTAAACTTTCACTTAGAAAATTGCCACACCCAAATAATTTCTCAAATGTCTCGATAACTAAGGTTTTCCGAGCCCACTATACCTGACCATCCCATACCAGCCAAGCATAGAGAAATAAGTTCTTCCAAAATTACCGATTATTCACCAAACATAGTCCGTCATTCTCTGAGTCCAGGCTTCCTTCATGCCCCCAAATTCCTATGCGTCCCATATCACATAGAAACCAAAGATACAGAATCTTTTCAATCTCGTGTCCTAACCAAACAATAATTCTGTTCTTGCACATTTTTAGTTTCTAACCTATGTCCTAAAGTTTTATGTATTTGATCTACTATGCCACCCTTGGCTACACCCATGTTCCTACCTTGTCTCTTCCCTTGACCCAGGGTTTTAGTCTGGTTGACTCACAACCTTTGTGTAGTCAAGATACCACTTTGGGCATCTTTTTCAACTTCTATTCAATTTTTTTCCTAATTTTTCACCTTCTAATTTTCTTTTATAGAAAGTAAGGGTGCTCTTCAACTCAAACCACTCGTACAACCTGATGGGACAACCTCCAAATCGAGCGATGAGATTGAAGTTTGCTTAGCAACTGTGCTTTCTAGGGCAGAATAACCCACCTCACTTTCAATGTTTAGTTTCAATCAAGACAAGGGTTACCCACTATCAGCTCAACTTGTAGTCTTTGTCTCCAAACAAAACATTTCTAAACTCATATTTCCTTTTTGAAAAAACTTTCCAAAACAGTTTTCAATTTCAAAAATAGAAGGTAGGGCATTCTAATTCCAACTTAAAGCACAAGTCAAACCTAGTTGAGTTAATACTGTTATTGGTATAAGATTAAATTTTCTAATTCTAGCCCAACAACTAATGTCTTGGTTTGACTTTGTAATTCTTGCCTAGCAACTAATGCCTAGGCTCTGATACCACACTTCTCCGATTGATTATATTAAAAATCGTCAAAATTTGAAAACATCTTTGAATTATTTGAAAAACTTTTTCTACTTTGTAGCAAAAATCATTTAAAAACCTTCAAGTAAAATCAACCATATGGAAAGGGGAGCTATTACTTTTTCTTTCTTATCTTTTATGTTCCTTCCCAACTACTTAAAACATGTTTCTTTCTTTATAGAATTTCAAAATCAATTTTTTTTCTATCAATAGCAGTTAATATTAAACAACAAACATTTAATAAGGCAATGTTATTGTCATATGATTCAAAATCATTTTTCAAAAGTTGCTTGATTTGGTGGGCTCATTAAGTTTCTTTGCCCTTTCCTTGTAAAAGACAAAGTAACATCATAATGAAGTTCTTTAAATAAATTTTAGTAATAAGTCAAAAGAAGATAGACACTTGGCCAATGAACCTTAGCCTATTAATGTATACTTGCATTTGAAAAAGTGCAAAGTGAGCTTTATAAGCCTAGTGAATAAATTAAGTACATAATCAAAGTAACGACATGTACATACACATCACATATGCAACCACTACAATACATTAGGTGATACAAACATCAAGTTATGTTTCAATTAGTCGAGGTAGGAGGCTAAACTTAGGTTGTCCTTGTACCCCTAGCCAAGTAACCTCCACAAGAATATCACCAATATCAAGGGTTGTGCATCTATATATCCATCGAGTAGACTAGTCATATATTACGAGGCACGATCTATCATATATATATATATATATATATATATATACATGTTAGCACACCTATCTTTGATGTGAGACATTGTGTGAATCACCAACAATCGATCGTAGGCTGTAATCACCCTAAGACTTGCAATGCATCCACGTCAATATGAATTTTTAAAAATTCAAAATAAATATAAAAATGAGTGAAAAATTATTTTTAATGATCATTGTATGATATTTAATCAAGATAAAATTTATTAGAACAT